>CM069151.1:41491188-41668688 GCA_035221665.1 Okamejei kenojei | reverse complement strand
CCTAGACCATCTCCGCTGCATGGTGGTACAGCAGTTAATGCTGCTGCCTCATGGTCTCAGGTTCGATCCTGAGCTCAGCTGCTGTCCGTGTGGAGTTAGTGACCAAGAGGCTTTGCATCAACTGCGGTTAGAAGCGTCTGCTTTTTGAATTCCCACAAATAGCACAAGGTTTAAGTCAATATTTTAAAACCATTTTAAACAACATAGGTTGCAATATAGTAAAGAATTATGTTTAACCCAATCACTGGGCGCTAGTGTTGTACCATTACGAAAGAAATTGTTAAAACGTGCTGTGCCTCTGGTCAGTACAAATATCTCAGAAGTAAAGCAGCATTTATTTGAAAATGAGATATTTATACAGATTATTCCTGAAATGTTTGAGGTTTATTTATTTGTAGACTATTTCTGCTCAGGAAGATACGCCAGTAAAATGGCTCTGGCTAAAATCAACACTTCACACATTAATAATAAGAGTCAAAGGCAAGTTACCGCAGATACTGAAAATCAGAAAAAGATAGAGAAAGGAGTAGAAAATGCTTCACAACTGAGGCTGCACAGAAAGTGAGTCACACACACACAGACACGGGTTAACGTTAATTAAATCTCAAAAGAACTGCAGCTGCTGGAAATCTGAAGTGAAAACCGAAAGGGCTGGAATCGCTGAATAGGTCAGTGAAGAGTACTCTTTCCCTTTTGCCTTCATTGCACAGACGTCCTTGCATGACATAAAGGGCTGCTGCATACAGCACTCGAATAAAAAACAAAAAAACCATCGAGCTTGAAGGTCGAAGACTGTCTTCTGAACTCGCTGATTAGGTCGCCGCAGTGGGACAGCCCCTTTAGTCTATTGGAAGCAGTTCAGAGAACGATTAATCATTCAATATTTGATGAGGATAGTTTTGACAGCCAAGATGGTGTTCAGAAGAATGAGAGGTTTTTGATTGAAATGTGTACGGGTTGACGGGTTGATTGTGGGAAAATTTAGAGCTTGGCATCTTTCTTTAAAAGTACAGTAATACCTCAATTAGCATTGTAGATAGTTCGTAAAAAATGGAGCGCTAAGTGAAACATCGCTCTATCGGGTCATTATAACTGCGTTTGGTTATCCTACCAATGGAAAGTATTTCTTCCATTTTCTCAAAAAAAATGCTTCTTCAGCGAGTTAGTTTATTTGACTTCATGGCAGAAGCTTTTATCGCATTTTCATTTTTAATAATGCTTCTAATTGATATAGCCAAAATATGTCTCCAAAATGAAGGAGCGCCACAGTGAAGCAACACCATGCAGGGTAGTGCTAAACAAGGTATTACGATATTGAGTTGTCCATTTAAAACAGACGCAAAGTATTTTTTCTCATAAGGTTTTCAGAATTTATTTCTTCATTGTGTGGTTGAGGAGAGCTTTGGACTATTTTTTAGGCAGAGGTGGTTATTTAATTAGCATGGGGTTGAAAGATAACTTTGGTATATTCAAATGTGAATTTGAGTGGCAATTGATCAGTGTTGATCTCATTAAATGGCAGTGCAGGCTTGAGAAGCCAATTGGCCTACTCCTGTTACAACAAAACAGGATGAAAATGTGGGAAGGGGAGATTTGATAGTTCTTGGAACCCCTTGCCAACAAGCATTTTATCTGCAATAATATAACTTTCCATGCTGACTATCAGAACACAGCTTTGTACTTTGCTGATCTGAATAATATTTTAGTTATAAAAATGTTGCAGCTGTTTCATGTTTCTAGAATTAATTATTGTGAACACAAAGTCTTCTCATTGCCTTTTGCTTGTTATGGGCCTGTCCCACTCGGAGATTTTTTAGGCGACTGCCAGGCGACTGTCATAGTCGTAGCAGGTCGCCGAAAAAAAACGGCGACTGGACCAATGGGCCTGTCCCACATAGGAGATTTTGTTAGGCTACTGCCGGCGACTACGACAATGGAATTCTCCGAAGTCAGCACCAGTGACAACCTACGCCATCCCGGCAGCAACCTAAGACAGCACCTGCGTCAGGAGAAGACAAGCAATGACAAGCTACGACTGTCGCCGACAAGTTTTGAACATTTCAAAATCCAGCGGTGAGCAGAAAAACACTACGACTCCTTGGGTGTCTGAGGAGACTATTCACGACCATACAGGTGACACCCCGGCAACCAAAGATCCTATAGCTGAGCAAGATGGACTACTCCCACGAAAAAAGTGTAGTGCGGTCATGGGTAATTATAGGACCCATTTCAGCAACCAGCCTCCGCCATCTTGCTCTGCCATCTTACTTCCGCCTCCATCTTCGGGGTTGAGGCGGCGGCCCAACGCAGGTCTGAGTCCTAGCGGAGCGGCCCGACGCGGGGCTGAGTCCCAGCGGAGCGGCCCGACGCGGGGCTGAGTCCCGCGGAGCGGCCCGACGCGGGGCTGAGTCCCAGCGGAGCGGCCCGACGCGGGGCTGAGTCCCAGCGGAGCGGCCCGACTCGGGGCTGAGTCCCAGCGGAGCGGTCCGACTCGGGGCTGAGTCCCAGCGGAGCGGCCCGACGAGGGGCTGAGTCCCGGCGGAGCGGCCCAACAAGGGGCTGAGTCCCAGCGGAGCAGCCCGACGAGGGGCTGAGTCCCAGCGGAGCGGTCAGACTCAGGGCTGAGTCCCGGCAGAGGGGCCCGACGCGGGACTGAGTCTGAAGCGGTTTTCCAGCGGAGCGGCCCGACTCGGGGTTGAGTCCCAGCGGAGCGGCCCGATGCGGGGCTGAGGCTTTGTCCCGGCGGGGAGTCTGGCCCGGATCAGCAGGGAGATTTACAATGTTTTTTTATTTATTGTTGTCCCTTGTCTAATCTGAAACAAAGTTCATCATTGGATATAAAATCGGAAGAAATGTAAATGTGTGTGATATTATTATATACATCTATATCAGGCACGTGCCGTGAGTAATTACTCAGGGTAGGCAGTCAGCCGGTTTTCAAAAAAAAAAATCTTAAACCGCGCATGTGCAGATGGTTCTCTTCGTGAAAAATAAAAAATAAGTAATTCAATTTTACCAAGGCTTCTCAATCTCCTTCATTTTTTAATCACTGAATGGGTGGGGAATGGAGGATGAAGGCAGGTGGAGAGATGGTGGGAAAAATGGGAGCACACCGGGACGTTGAATCAGTTGTCATCTTATTGAATGACAATACTGATTCAAGGGTCCATTTGGAGGGAGAGTTCCTTTCACAGCGTGTGGAGAGTCTGTGCCAGGGGTTAAAGATGCGGGGAGTGCAGGAGTGTTGAAAAGGAGGAGGGTCAGAGATCATGTCAGACTCACTCACCGCTGCCGCAGCGCTCCGGGCACGGACAGTAGAACTGCTCGCCACTTCCGAGGATAGAAGCAGCTCGGGTGCGAGCGGCCGCCGGGACCCGACAACAGAACCGGCTGCCACTTCAGCGCCTTCTGCCGGCCCGCTCACCTCTGGCATTGCTCTTCGTCTGAACATCTCTCACCTGCCGCTCGCCAGCTTCGCTCATGTCAACTGCATCCCGCAAATCCTTACATTCCCACAGCTGAGTAACGTCAACTGGTCTCGTGAACGCGCTGTCGGAATTTAAAGATTTGCGGGATGCCGGCCGGTGAGCGGCAGATGAGAGATGTTCAGACGGAGACACTGCCAGAGGTGACGGGGACTAGGCGCTGAAGTGGCAGGGTCCCGGCGGCCGCTCGCACCCGAGCTGCTTCCTTCCTCGGAAGTGGCGGCCACTTCTGCTGTCCGTGCCCAGAGCGCTGCGGCAGCCACCCAAGCTAATTCACTCCCCGGCCACAATAAAACCATATAGCAGGCTGAAGATGGGTCTCGACCCGAAACGTCGCCTACCTCCTTCGCTCCTTAGATGCTGCTGCACCCGCTGAGTTTCTCCAGCCTTTTGTGTACCCTAGCAATTACAGCACGGAAACAGGCTATCTCGGCCCTTTTACTCTGTGCCGAACACTTACTCTCACCTAGTCCCATCTACCTGCACTCAGACCTGAGCATGGCAAGTGGGTTACTGACCCCAATCCCCTCCTTCACAACGCCAGACTCCCCAAACACTGTGAACGGAGCTCTCCCCCTACCCCGGGAAATACAGCATTTAAAAACATAAAGCACCAAGAAATGCACTTACCACGTTATTGGTACATTAAGTCCATTCTTCACTGGGTGTTTCCTGAGATACTATTGAAATAATGGCAATCCTTATTTGAAAATCCCGCCAAGAAACTCGCGCTGTGCATGCGTATCAGACTGCTGCGCATGCGCAGTGCTGCAAAGGCAGAATTTCTGCTGCCTTCAGCTCCCCTTGAAACTGACGGCACAGACAGCGCTGACGGCCCGTGGGCTGCACAGACCTTCGCATGTTACAAGCGCTGCGGATGAAAGGCACGGAGAATTATGCCTACCTAAGAGATCGATCTCTTACATAGGCATAATTCTCCCATGCCTTTACTATTTATATTTAAGAATTGCCATTTCATAATTTTAGTCAGGGTAGGCAGTGCCTACCTTGCCTACCCTGACGGCACGTGCCTGATCTATATCACATTCATGTATGTGCGTTCTTTCCAGCACAATCTAATCGGGTATGCTCGCTGAATAAAACCATCCTTAAGTTATACACCATTTGTAAATCTTGCTTAAACACATTTAATTTTGTGAAATACTTAATTTAGATAACCCCTGCAATTACTGCAGTTGTGAACAGTGTGATTAGATGAATGAATTACAGAGTGTGTGTCAACTCAACAAAATCAACTCAAACACAGCATATGAGCCATTGAAAAAGAAATGATTTAAAAAACATTAAAAAAGAAAATGACCAGAATCAAAATTTAAAAACATTTTATTCTTTAACAAGAATTAACAGAATTATGAATCTATTCCCTATATCACACACACACAAACTGTTCCCCCATAACATTGATTACATTGCGGGTCGGGTCGGTTCCGGCTACTATAAAATCAACTCAAACACAGCTTATGAGCTATTATAAAGAAATGATTTACAAAAGAAAATTACCAGAGTCAAATTGTATTCTTTAACAAGAATTAACAGAATTATGAACTAACAGAATTATGAATATAGCCCTATATCACACACACAAACTGTCCCCCCCACTACGTTGATTACTCTGCGAGTCGGGTCGGTTCGGGTAGGTTCTGGTTACTGAAATGGACGAAAAAATGCCAATGTTCCGCTCCGTTGCGTACTACACGTCAGCCCATTGCATTTCGCAGGAGTGGCCTATCTTGCTCCGCTATAGGATCTTTGCCGACAACCTTGTGGGGACACCTTAGTCGCCTAAAAAATCGCCTAAGTGGGACAGGGCCTTTCATGTCTACAAGGATGCTGCAGGTATCCTTGTAGATATGAAAGGCCCTGTCCCACTTAGGCGATTTTTCCAAATAATTATTTCATGTTCAACACTTTCAGGCAGGGTGTTAACTTTTCCGAATCGGGCAGATGTGGAGAGGAACTTTTGTTACATTTTTACAACAATTTTATTTTTGGTGGTCGAGTTCTTTGAAGAGAATGCTGTTGGAAGTAACCTGGCTGAATTGTGTAAGGCATTCCTTAAAACATGCATATATCAGCTAGATTGTTCTAAATGCAGTGATTGTAGATATTACAACTGTTCAGTTCTGGCATTTGATCTGTACTCGAATAGGTGGGATTATTCCATTAATAATAATAATAATTTATTTGTCATTCGAGCATATAAGTATACATGTAGGAGCCATTCTTGCTTAGGCTAGTTACTGCCAGCATATTTTATTATTTTATCTAAATATTTCTTGCAGAATTATTTTGTACGATTGGGGGATGGGATTTTGATATGTAGATGGGCGTGACATACATCGGATGAGGCTAGCGATAGACTGGAGACGACAGGAGAGAAGGAATATAGTTTTTTTACCAGTTCAGATAGTAAGAATGGAAAGCTACAATTTATATAAGAATAAAGAGGATCTGGTTTGTTCACTTCTTTGTGTTTACAACAACTTCAATAAACATCAATGAAACTGGAGATAACGACTGGAAGATTTGTTTTTATCATCGATTGTGTAAACTCGTTTCATTCCCCCTGCCTGCGTAGTAATGACAATCGAAAGGTTTGAAATTGCCATTACAATACATTTGAACAAAATGCCGTCACGGGGCTATGCAAGGTGCATAGTGGTTGATATTGATGCAAGATGCCTGTGCTGCGCGTGTGTGTGTTTTAGGTGAGGTGTGTGTTTGTTGGGGGGCATTAGGGTATTCATCATTCTAACAGACAGGGGGAAGAAGCTGTTGCACATCTTGGTGGTGCTGGCCTTGATGCTCCTGTACCTCCTGCTGGACGGCAGAGGGGCAAAGAGTCCATGGGAGAGATGGGAGAAGTCCTTTATAATGTTGGAGGCTTTTCGGAGGCATCTTTTGTTGAAAATGTCCAGAATGGATGGGAGAGGCTCCCCGATGATGTTCTCCACTGTATTGACTAATCTCTGCAGGGTCTTCCTGCCTGATGCGGTGCAGTTCTCGTACCAGACAGTGGTGCAGCTGGTCATGACGCTGTCTATGGTACCTCTGTAGAACATAGAGAGGATGGGTGGGGGAAGCTTCGCACGTTTCAGCCTCCTGAGGAAGTACAGCCTCTGCTGAGCCATCCCAGCTGGGTGTGTAGTGTTGAGAGACCAGGAGAGGTCATCAGCGAGGTGCACCACGTGGAATTTGATGTTGCTCACCCTCTCCACGATGGAGCCATTGATGTGCAAGGGGGAGGGGGGCAGCCTGCGTTCTCCTGAAGTCGACAATCATCTCTTTGGTCTTGGTGATGTTCAGAAACAGATTGTTGTCTTTGCACCAGTTCACAAGCTGCGCCACTTCCTCTCTGTATACAGTCCCATTGTTGCCTGTGATGAGGCCCACAACTGTAGTGTCATCTGCGAATTTGATTATTTGGTTGGTGTTGTGTTTGGCGGCACAGTCGTGGGTAATTAGTGTGAATAGTAGTGGACTGAGCACACAGCCTTGAGGGGGATCAGGTGTTCAGGATGACGGTGTTTGAGGTGTTGTTGCCAACACTGACTGACTGTGGTCGATGTATTTAGAAGTCCAGGATCCAGTTTCAGAGGGGGGTATTGAGGTTGAGCAGGGAGAGCTTCCCCACCAGCTTCTGAGGGATGATCGTGTTGAATTTACCTGGATTTAGTTGTTAAACTAAGTTGGATGATTTTTTTTTTTGCTGCCACTTTCTCCACAATACTTTCAATTTCCTCCACAGATCAAGAGTAAGTGCTGACTCTATTGGACTCCCACTTCAGTAATTGGACATCAATTCAGCCCACGCTAGTTATTGTGTTTTGTCTTTTGTTTAACGTGGGAGATCAAGTCATACAATATCTTCAAGCATTGTTGAGTCATGGCAAGGGATTTGTAACAAGGTTTATTGAAGTAGCTGTATCTCAGAAGTTTATAGATTTTTTTTAAGTTACCATTCTGAAATGACTCAACTGAATATAACTTTTTCTTCCCATCTTTGAACCCAGAATACTTAAACGTTTGGACAATTCTAAATCCATCATCTGCCATTGGAATGAACTTGCAGTTTATTTTGCTATAAGGTACTTGAAGCAAATGGTCAGGTTTGCCTAATCTCCTTTGAGATGTCATTATCCTGTTACTAAATGGGACAGATTTTACAATACAATGAAGACTGTTGGGTGATAGACTGGTGCTAGGGTATTTGAACTTCATTTACATAGGAGTAGGAGAAGGCCACAAGGCCCTTCATGCCTGCCCTAGCATTCAAATATGATCATGGATGATCTGCACAGACCTTATCTCCTCTTTTATACCAGTTCTCCAACCCTCAATTCCTTGATCTTTTAGAAGATTATTTCCCTTCTGTCTTCGTGCCCCCAATGATCTAGTTTGCTTAAACCTCTGCGGAGGAGAATTGTAGAGATTCACCGCCTTCAATGAGAAGTTCATCTGTATCTCAGTTTTAAATCGAAGACCATTTCAAAAAGGGACACAAGGTGGGCGTCACACTGGTGGACCTCACCGCCGCCTGTGATACAGTGTGGCACCAGGGCCTGATCTTGAAACTCCTCCGCACCTTTTCTGACCGTCATTTACTGCGGTTCCTTGCCAACTATTCTTGCCAACTGCAGTTTTGTACTCCAGACCAGCGATGGACAATCTAGCCGACTGCGAAGCCGAAGAAACTGCGTCTCCCAGGGCTCGGTACTGGCCCCCATGCTCTTAAATCTCTTCATCAGCCATCTGCCACGTACAACCTCGTGCCAATATGGATATGCAGATGACCTGGCCCTCTGCACTCGGAAGATATGGAACTTGTCTAGGGCTACCTTAATACCTGGAGACTACAACTGAGTGTGGCAAAAACCACAACAACGGCTTTTCACCCGAACAACAAGGAAGCTCAACACCAGTTAACCGTCACCTTCAATGGGTCACCTTATAACCTACCTTATAACCCATTTCCTACATACCTCGGAGTGAAACTAGATTGGCAGCTGACCTACAAGCAACACCTTGAAGCTCTCCATGCTAAAGTATCGGTGAGGAACAACCTCCTGTGTTGCTTGGCTGGATCGTAATGGGGCGCCAGGACATCTCTCCGATCCAGTGGTCTTGCACTCATGTACAGTGCTGCTGAGTACGGGCCGCAGCACTCATTCTAGCAAGCTAGACGGCATGCGGATCATCACCGGCTGCGTACGCTCTGCTCTGACGGATCTTTTGCCGGTGCTCGCAGGTATCGCACTTGCCAAGCTTCGCAGAAAGTGCTTCACTGATAGGCTGATGTGCAAGGCCCCATCGGACGCCAAACATCCTCTGCACCACCTCGCCCAGAACGCGCAGCAACTGGGACCTCAACGCCTGTCATCTCGTCGTCCCTTCTCCCGTCACCTAGCAACCCTCTGTGGCTCTGGTTTCAACACACTAGGAGCATGGAGAACCATCTAGGAACAGATTTGTGATCTCATCAATTCACTGTTGCATCCCACCCGACTCGGACCTGCCCCGCAAAGCGTGGGTCGCCCTGAACCGGCTCTGTACTGGGGTCAGCCGGTTCAACGCCAACATGCATCGCTGGGGTCTGCGTTCATCAACAGCCTGCGTGTGTGGCTGCAGACCAGCAAACAGCACAGCACGTCATTTTCAACTGTGCTGTCCTCCGCCCCCCTGGTGGACGGGTAGACCTCACTGCCCTCGACACAGCACATTGAACAGGCTACAACGCCTGCAGGGCGTTACATAACTTCTGCTGCCTCAAATGCAAGAAGAAGAAGTTTTAAACAACTGCCCATTTGTTTGCAATGTTTCTATTGGTGGAGCATATCAACAGATATACCCTTATTGTGCCCCTCAATGATTGTGTATGTTTAAATAAGATCACCCCGCATTCTTATAACTTCCAAGGAAATAGATTTGTAGAAGCATCAAACGTTGTGAATAAACGGTTTCTTTATTCAGGCATTGTAGGTTAGGGTTTGAAGCACGTTTGGTACTCTAACGCAAAAGTAATTGTCGCTGCTGCGATGCACATCTGTGGACTCGAGCTCTCGAGCTCGGTTTCTGCTGATGTGCCAGGACATTCACGCGAAGAGAGAGAGAAGGTTGACCCGGGGTTTGTTATATTTACTAGGGCACACTCCTATAGCTCGTGACAACAGCTTCCCGCCATTACCCAGTCACGTGACCCTACCCCCGACTGCCGAGAGTTTGCATCGTAGGTGACCTAACCACCGTGTGGCGCCACAGATTCAGCTCCTTGTGTTAAGATAGGAATTCGGCTCACATGTCACTTTGCAACTGACTCTAATGCCAGCATATCCTTTCTTCAGTAAGAGGACTAAAATTCCAGATTGAACCGTACCAACAATTCCCTGTACAATTTTAACAATACTTACTTATTTCTAAACTCTAAACTTCTAAACTTACTTATTTCTGGGAGTGGCGGCGCAGCCCTGGCAGCAGCGGCTCGCCTGCAGTCCATCTGTTTTTCTTTTTATTTGTTGTTTTCTTGTCTTGTTTTTAGCATTAGTTTGAGTTATTATGTAGTGTATGTGTGAGGGAGGGATGGGAGAAACGTTCTTAGTCTCTCCCTTTTGGGAGGATGCGACTTTTCTTGTCGTATCCCCGTCTCCGTCACCGTCTGCGCTGAGGCCTATCGCGGAGCTGGCGGCCTCCAACTTTAGCTGCGACCGACCTCGGGGCTCCAGAGGCAGAGCCAGCCAGGACTTACCAGCGCGGGGCTGGCCGACTTCGGGGCTGCGGCGGGTTCAGGCGTTCCGGCAGCGCGACTCGGAGCTGTGCCGGCTTTCCGTTGGCGGTGGCTGCGGCAGCGACTTCGGAGGCTCGGCCGCGGGCCCAGTGGACAACATCGTCGGGAGCTCGCAGGTCACAGGTTGGTGACCTGTTTTTCCGGAGCTCCCGCGGCAACAGCTGCGTCCGCTGGACTGGAGGGCAGCAGCTTCGACCGCCCTGGGCCGCGGAGTTGACCCGGCCCGCTCTGGGAGTGCCGTTCACCCGCCCACACTTACATCACCCGGTGGGGTCACAACATCGAAGGCCCAGGTCGCCTCAGCGCAGAGGAAGAGGAAGAGGAAGAATGGAAGAGACAAAGACAAGATTTTTGCCTTCCACCACAGTGAGGAGGTGTCTGGTGAACTCACTGTGGTGGATGTTAAATATGTGTTTATTGTGTGTTTTTGTTATTTACTATATGTAAGACTGCAGGCAACGACATTTCATTCAGACCGCAAGGTCTGCATGACAATAAAGTTTTCCAAGTTCCAAGTCCAAGTTCCAACTCCAACGCCTTTGTGCAGTAAAGGGCAATGTGCTATTTGCTTTCCCTACCACTTGCTGCACCTGCCTGCTGAGCTTTTGTGTTTTCTGCACAAGCACTGTACTTCATTCAACCATAATTTCACTTTTTTTAGGCAATATTCTGCTTTTTGATTTCTCTTCTGAAAAGCATCTCACACTCTCTCACATTGAAATGTAAAGTTTTCTCCCCTCTCAACATATCTATATCCCTCTCCCCCTCTCCATCTCTCCCTCCCCCTCTCCACTCTCTCTCTCCCCCTCGCTCTCCACGCTCTCTCTCCACTCTCTCTCCCCTCCCCTCTCTCCCTCCCTCTCTCCCTCCCCTCTCTCCACTCCTCTCTCCCCCTCTCCCCCACCCCCCTCCCCATCCTCTCTCCCCCTCTCTCTCTCCCCCTCCCCCTCTCTCTCCCCTCCCCCCTCTCTCTCCCTCTCCCCTCCCCACTCTCTCTCCCCCTCTCCCTCCCCCCTCTCTCTCCCCCTCCCCCTCTCTCCCCCTCCCCCTCTCTCCCCTCCTCTCTCCCCCCTCCCTCTCTCTCTCCCCCTCCCCCTCTCCCCCTCCCCCTTCTCCCTCCCCCCCTCCCTATCCCCCCCCTCTCTCCCCCTCCCCCCCTCCCCCCCTCTCTCTACTCCCCCCTCTCTCTCCCCTGCCTCTCTCCTCTCTCTCTCTCTCCCCCCCCTCTCTCTCTCTCCCCCCCTCCCTCTCTCTCTCCCCCTCATCCCTCTCTCCTCTCTCTCCCCCTCTCTCCCCCCCTCCCTCTCTCTCCCCCTCCCCCTCCCCCTCTCTCTCTCCCCCTCCCTCTCTCTCTCCCCCCCCTCTCTTTCTCTCCCCTCCCTCTCTCTCTCTCTCTCCCCCTCCCCCTCTCTCCCCCTCCCTCTCTCTCCCCCCTCCCTCTCTCTCTCCCCCCCTCCCTCTCTCCCCCTTCCTCTCCCCCCCTCTTCCCCCTCCCCGCCCTTTCTCTCCCTTCCCCCTCTCTCTCTCCCTCCCTCTCCCCCCTCCCTCTCTCTCCCCCTCCCTCTCCCCCCCCTCTCTCCACCGCCCTCTCTCTCCCCCGCCCTGGTGGTTATCGTGCGTTCCCAGTTCTCTCTGCTACTTATATCACGTTTGTTTTCTTATTGGTAGACAAAAATGCTGGAGAAACTCAGCGGGTGAGGCAGCATCTATGGAGCGAAGGAAATAGGCAACGTTTTGGGTCGAAACCTTATTGTCCATTTCTAATGAACGGTTCTTTACCTGAAATGTTGACTCTTTTCTACCCACTGCAATTTTACACCTTCCTTAAAGTCTTCCAGAATGTTCTGTTTTTTTTTCGTTTCCGAGCTACAGCATCTGCAGCTTTTATCCTCCTAGTAGATTTATTTACTGTTCTTTTTAGGTGACAAATCTCATATTGGCTTAATATTAACTCTGCTATTCTTCAAATTAGAATGTTGTAGTTTATTGAGTTTAGGCATGCAATATCAAATGCAACCCTAATTAGAGGCAGGTTTGTGATGAGTCAACACCGTCTAATGAAGAAAAATGTTGTCACTGTTGGTAAGAAGCTCGAACAACAAACTATATAACAGTTGCTCACTGTGGTATACAACTAATGATACAAGTCCCTTCAACAAAGTGTTACTTTACATAAAGATATGTGCCTTTGAAACAATCTTTCCTTCATCTTGATGAAGTCTGTTTCTTTGTAATTCATTGTTAACAAGGTGAATATTCAGTACAATACGCTGTAACATGTAGCATGCCATCAAACATGTTAAACATCTGTAAATTCAGTTCCGGTGCACAAATATGTAGACAAATACTTTAAACTGTTATGATTTGTTTTTGTTATTTTCTTGCTATATTTCCTCTTGTTAATTAACAACAAACTTTCCTCATGAAAATTAGTTTCCTGCTTGTATGTAAATTATATGTGAACATGAAGATTGTAAATGATACTTAATGGATGTATTTTTAATTTCCTTTCTTCCCATTCAAAATAATTGGAGCTGCACGCTTGAAGTTTCCAAATTGTGCGTTGCTTATTGTCTTCAATATGCTGATGTAGATTAGATTTTGCAGTGTTTTTTTATGAACTGAAACACTTGTACACTGAATTTTTTTTTAAGGGATCTGTTGTTTTTTAGAATAGTAAATCAGGAACTGTGCTTGTAGATACCGATTTCCATACAATTGAACTGGTCTTTATTGAGTGCATTTTAAAATGTTGGTACTGCCATTTGTGTTTCCTATTGAAAAGTCAAAAGTGAATTTATGATAGAAACATAGAAACATAGAAAATAGGTGCAGGAGTAGGCCATTCGGCCCTTCGAGCCTGCACCGCCATTCAATATGATCATGGCTGATCATCCAAATCAGTATCCCTTACCTGCCTTCTCTCCATACCCCCTGATCCCTTTATCCACAAGCGCCACATCTAACTCCCTCTTAAATATAGCCAACGAACTGGCCTCAACTACCTTCTGTGGCAGAGAATTCCAGAGATTCCCCACTCTCTGTGTGAAAAATGTTTTTCTCATCCCCGTCCTAAAAGATTTCCCCCTTATCCTTAAACTGTGACCCCTTGTCCTGGACTTCCCCAACATCGGGAACAACCTTCCTGCATCTAGCTTGTCCAACCCCTTAAGGATTTTGTAAGTTTCTATAAGATCCCCCCCTCAATCTTCTAAATTCTAGCGAGTACAAGCCGAGTCTATCCAGTCTTTCTTCATATGAAAGTCCTGACATCCCAGGAATCAGTCTGGTGAACCTTCTCTGTACTCCCTCTATCGCAAGGATGTCTTTCCTCAGATTTGGAGACCAAAACTGTACGCAATACTCCAGGTGTGATCTCACCAAGACCCTGTACAACTGCAGTAGAACCTCCCTACTCCTTTCCTCAAATCCTTTTGCTATGAATGCTAACATACTATTCGCTTTCTTCACTGCCTGCTGCACCTGCATGCCTACTTTCAATGACTGGTGTACCATGACACCCAGGTCTCGTTGCATCTCCCCTTTTCCAAATCGGCCACCATTCAAATAATAGTCTACTTCCCTGTTTTTGCCACCAAAGTGGATAATCTCACATTTATCCACATTATACTGCATCTGCCATGCATTTGCCCATTCACCCAGCCTATCCAAGTCACCTTGCAGCCTCCTAGCATCCTCCTCACGGCTAAATCTGTCCCCCAGCTTCGTGTCATCCGCAAACTTCGAGATGTTGCATTCAATTCCCTCGTCCAAATCATTAATATATATTGTAAATAGCTGGGGTCCCAGCACTGAGCCTTGCGGCACCCCATTAGTCACTGCCTGCCATCCTGAAAAGGACCCGTTCTACTATTTGCTTCCTGTCTGCCAGCCAGTTCTCTATCCACATCAATACTGAACCGTCAATACCGTGTGCTTTAAGTTTGTATACTAATCTCTTGTGGGGGACTTTATCGAAAGCCTTCTGAAAGTCCAGATATAACACATCCACTGCTTCTCCCTTATCCACTCTACTAGTTACATCCTCAAAACATTTAATAAGATTCGTCAGACAAGATTTACCTTTCGTAAATCCATGCTAACTTTGTGCAATGATTTCACCACTTTCCAAATGTGCTGCTATCCCATCTTTAATAACTGACTCTAGCAGTTTCCCCACTATCGATGTTAGACTAACTCGTCTGTAAATCCCTGTTTTCTCTCTCCCTCGCTTTTTAAAAAGTGGGGTTACATTAGCTACCCTCCAATCCTCAGGAACTACTCCAGAATCTAAAGAGTTTTGAAAAAATTATCACTAATGCATCCACTGTTTCTGGGGCTACTTCCTTAAGTACCCTGGGATGCAGCCTATCTGGCCCTGGGGATTTATCGGCCTTTAATCCATTCAATTTACTTAACACCACTTTCCGGCTGACCTGGATTTCACTCAGTTCCTCCATCTCATTTGATCTGCGATCCCCTGCTATTTCCGGCAGATTATTTATGTCTTCCTTAGTGAAGAGAGAACCAAAGTAGTTATTCAATTGGTCTGCCTTGTCCTTGTTCCCCATGATCAATTCACCTGTTTCTGAATGCAAGGGACCTACATTTGTTTTAACTAATCTTTTTCTCTTCACATATCGATAAAAATTTTTTGCAGTCAGTTTTTATGTTCCCTGCCAGTTTTCTTTCATAATCCATTTTCCCTTTCCTAATTTAGCCCTTTGTCCTTCTCTGTTGGACTCTGAATTTCTCCCAGTCCTCTGGTAGGCTGCTTTCTCTGGCCAATTTGTACGCTTCATGTTTTGCTTTGATACTATCCCTGATTTCCCTTGTTATCCACGGATGCACTACCTTCCCAGATTTATTATTTTGTCATACTGGGATGAACAATTGTTGTAGTTCATCCATGCAGTGTCTAAATGCCTTCCATTGCATATCCACCGTCAACCCTTCAAGAATCAATTGCCAGTCTATCTTGGCCAATTCACGTCTCATACCCTCAAAGTTACCTTTCTTTAAGTTCAGGACCCGTGTTTCTGAATTAACTGAATTAAATGAATGATCTCACTAACGGCCTTTCCAGCTTTTTTTTTTAATAAAGTGAAGCAAGAGAATTCATACCATGCCTTTAGAGTCCATTATGGGCATTTCATAAAAGGTGACTTGAACATTAATGTTAGAATCTCGTTAAATTAGTAGCTAGTTTTCTGGTTTGCGAATTTGATGGGAGTCCAAGGTGCAAAAAAATTTGCTTTTTGTTTAGTTTAGAGATATATTTTGTTTAGTTTAGAGATACAGGAGGTTAACAGGCCCTCTCACCTAGTCTATGCACATTAGGGACAATTTACAATTTTACCCAACCAAGAGTGTGCGAGGAAACTAGAGCTCTTGGAGAAAACCCACGCAGGTCATGGGGAGAATGTACAAAACTCCATCCAGAAAGCACCCATAGTCGGGATCGAACCCAGATCACTGCCACTACCACTGCGCCACCGTGCCGCCCTATTTCACTATTGCATGGATATACAGTAAAATTGCATAACTTTAAATACAATTTTTGTTGAAAATTTGTTAGATTACACCCTTTTTGTCTAAAAAAACTTTTCAAAGTTCTTTAGTCCTTTGACAGATTGTTATTGATACACTTTTCGGCGGACAAAATTCAGAAGCAATTTATCTGTAACAAATTCTCACAAGTTGCAATCAAATGAATAACTATATAACTTGAGATGATATTGGTTGGCAGTCCAATGATCATGCTCCATGACAGTGAATTATATCAGCAGTTCATAATTAAGCTAGAATTGTCATTTTGGTTTTTGGTTACTTGGTCCTCCAAAATATTCCAACTGGAATTTAAACTGGAGGTGGCGAAGGGAGGGGTTTAGCCAGAGAGGGTTATTGGGAAGAAAGTGCCACTTTAAATTTAGTTGCATCTGGCTGGGCAACCGTGGTTTGGTGGAGATTATTCCATGCTTTAATAGTGCGTGGGAAGAACGAATTGCTGTACACATCTGTCTTTGTGGCTGGGACCACAAATTGGATCGAATGCCCTCGTCTCCTCCTAATTGGTTTGGGGTTGGTGTAGGTCTTGTGATCTATGTCTAGCTGACCATTTAACATTTTGTAAAAACAGGTCAAACGGTGAGCTTCACGTCTGTCTTGGAGAGGGTTCCACCCCAGAGAATTCAGAAGTTTGGTGACACTCGCTTCTCTCTCGTAGGTGTTAGTAACAAATCGAGCGGCCTGTCTTTGGACACGTTCGATGGATGAAATGTTTTTATCTGTGTATAGGTCCCAAGCTGCAACTACGTAGTCCAGATGAGGTCCAACAAGGGTGAAATACAGCTTCTCCTTGACAGAAGCTGAACAATGATGGAAGATGCGCCTCAGGAAGTTTAGGACACCTGTTGCTTTAACTGTTGCATGATGAGTCTGACCGTTCCAACGTAGGTCATTCTGCAATTTGATGCCAAGAAACTTGGTTTGTTTGGATTCTTCAAGGGTGACACCAAGTATGTTGTAAGATGTGACGCCTGGATTCCTCTTTCTGGTGACACGCATGGTTTCACATTTGGAAGGGTTGAACTGCATGCCCCATTGTTGTGACCACTCGGCCATAGTATCGAGATGTTTTTGGAGAGCATCTTCATCATCAGCTGACTTAATTGGATGGTACAGCAAACAATCGTCAGCGAATAGTCTGGTCGTACTTGCGACTTTTTCATGGATGTCATTGATGCAAAGCAAAAATAGGTGTGGGCCAAGTACTGTGCCCTGGGGTGTCCCACTCAACACTGGGTGCCAATTTGAGCTCTTTCCGTTCACACACACGCGCTGAAGACGTTTTGTCAGGAAACTGGAAATCCATAGTTTCGTGTTGGAACGAATACCATAGAAGTCAAGCTTCTGAAGCAGTCTCTGGTGTGGGATGACATCAACTGCTTTAGAAAAGTCCAGTACAACTAAATCCATGATGACGTTACTGTCAAGGTGCTTGGCCAGGTCATTTGTTGTCAGGATAAGCTGAGACTCGCAGGATCTATGCCTCCTAAACGCATGTTGGTTGTCGGCAAGAATATTATGTTTGCTCACGTGATGCATCAGATTACTATCAATGATCTGCTCCAGCAATTTACAGCAAGTACTTGTTAGTGAAAGGACGATAATTCGCTGGGTTGGTGGTTGAATCCTTCTTAAAGAGAGGAGTGATGTTGGCCTTCTTCCAATCCAGCGGTACATCGCCCGAGTCAAGCGATTGTTGAAAATGCCCTGCAGCATTGGATACAAGTACTATCTTAGAATGAATAAAAGCTTTGAAATTTGACAAGCCTATTGATTATGATCATTGATCACTTGTTTCGATGCTTTACAAGGTCTCAAGAAAAGTCTCCAACCAAAACTGTACTGCTTGAGTCGATTATTAAAGATGTGATAGCTGCGCATTTGGAAAGCAGTGATCGGTCATAGTCAGCATGGATTTATGAAGGGGAAATCATGCTTGAGTAATCTTCTGGAATGTTTTGAGGATGTAACAAGTAGAATTAGTACAAGGGGGAGCCAGTAGATGTAGTGTATCTGGACTTGCAAAAAGCCTTTGACAAGGTCACACACGAGATTAGTGTGCAATATTAGAGCACATGGTATTGGGGGTTGGGGATTGACATGGATAGAGAACTAGTTGGCAGACAAGAAGCAAATAGTTGGAATTAACAGGTCTTTTTCAGAATGACAGGCAGTGATGAGTGGGGTGCCGCAAGGCTCAGTGCTGGGACCCCAGTTATTTACAATGCATATTAATGATTTAGACGAAGGAATTAAATGTAGCATCTCCAAGTTTACAGATGACACACACTGCCACCCAGTTTTAAGGAGAATTCTATGAGGCTGCAGGGTGACTTGGATAGGTTGGGTGAGTGGGCAGATGCAGTATGATGTGGATAAATGTGAAGTTATCCACTTTGGTGGCAAAAACAAGAAGGCAGTTTATTATCTGAATGGTGTTAGGTTAGAAAAGGGGGAGGTGCAGTGAGACCTGAGTGTCCTTGTACATCAGTCACTGAAAGTAAGCATGCAGGTACAGTAGGCAGTGAAGAAAGCAAATGGCATGTTGGCCTTCAAAGTGAGAAGATTTGAGTATAGGAGCAAGGAGGTTGGTGTACAGGTCCTGGTGAGACCACACCTAGAGTACTGTGTGCAATTTTGGTCTCCTAATTTGAGGAAGGACATTCATGCTATTGAGGGAGTGCAGCATAGGTTCACCAGGTTAATTCACGGGATGGCGGGACTGACATATGGATTGACTGGGCTTATATTCACTGGAATTTAGAAGGATGAGAGGGGATCATATCTATCTATCTATCTATCTATCTACCTATCTATACTATTACTAAAACTCTAACGTTGACCACTTCTGGTCTGTGTTGTAATTAAATTTGCGCAAATATGGTCTCCCATAGTGCTACGGTTTTTCGTCACCTTACTCGCCATTCTTCTCTACTGCATTTTTTTTTCACCCAGACAGTTGTGAATCTGTGGAATTCTCTGCCACAGAAGGCACTGTGATGTTTTCAAGAAAGAGTTCGATATAGCTCATAGGGCTGGTGGAAGCGAGGGGTATGGGGAGAAAGCAGGAATGGGGGACTGATTTTCGATGATCAGCCATGATCGTATTTAATGGCAATGCTGGTTCAAAGGGCTGAATGGCCTACTCCTGCACCTATTTTCTATGTTTCTATGTCCCTACAGATGTTGTCTCCTCTGGGTATTAATCACATTTTTGCACTAATCCAGATTGCAAGCAGTTGCAGTATTTTGGCTTTAGTTAAGCTTGTGTGATGGATAGATTCTTCAGAAATAAGTTTTAAGAGGGTTGTAGATGCTCCAAATGAATAATAAACAGGATAGTTTGTTTATTGCTCAAAGATGTGGACCCCAGTCTTGCTCCCCAACAGAGTCAGAAAGTCATGGAGCTCCAATCTGAGGCAAGGTGCAGGAGAACTGACAGGAGGCATGAAAATTATGATTCTATAGAGATGTTGTTAGACTACTGTGCAACCAGAATGTGACGTAATGATCCAAATTTGGTTACCAATCCCAAATGATTATGAGGAGAACTCATAATCAAACTTGATGGGCCTGGAGTACATGTGGCAGATCTCAATCTGGTACTTAGATTGATTCTGGACACTGCTTCTCCCAAGGCCATTTAAGTGGGTTGTTTATAACTATCTACCATATTGTACATTGATCGGGAAATTAGTTTAGCTTAGAGATACAGTGCCCTTTGACCCACCAAGTCCATGCCGACCAGCGATCCCTGTGCACTAGAACTCGTACACATGAGGGACAATTTACAATTTTTAACTAAGTCAAATTGACCTATAAAACCTGTATGTGTTTGAAGTGTGGGAGGAAACTGGAACACCCTGGAGAAAACGCACACGGCCAAGGGGAGAACATACAAGCTCTGTGCAGACAGCACCCTTAGTCAGAATTTAACCCGGGTCTCTGACGTTCTAAGGCAGCAAATCTACCGCAGCACCAACGTGCTTGGATGCCAGATTTCTTGCCCTGAATCCCAGATGGGTGTTGCTATGATGTTTCATGGTCACCATTACTGATACCAGTTAATGAATTAAATTTTAATTCCCCAGCTTTCATGATCAGATATAAACTTGTTTCACTGCATCATTAGTCCAGGCAATTGGATTATCAATTCAGTCATTTAACTATAATGCCACCATTCCCATTAGCCTGGCATGTTAAGTAGCATGAGAATAAAGGGATACTGTTTGCATTTTATTATTTAATATATTCTCTTCTGTCCATATAAGGAATGTTCTATTAAGAAAATTCCTTGATGGCTATTATTTTATGAACTGAATAATGTTGAAAGTGCAGTTCAGAGAATTTATGTGATTCTTAGATTGGTACTTAATCAGTTTAGTTTCATTAACCATGCTTTGCTGGGTAATTATTGTATTGCCCAGAAGGAAATAATTTATATTGTCACTTTAAGGCCTTTGTAATTGGAGGCATTTTATATATTGTGCAATTTAATCTTCACTTTTTGTGATATTTTGAAGATGAACTCTTGAATTTTACTTCCTGTTTTCATTGCGGCAGCTGTTTAAAATGCAGAATTTTCATAGTTTGTGATTATAAGATGTGTGTTCAAGTGATAGGGAGAGGATTTTTATTGAAAAGTGATGTATCATTTTATGTCCCACCTACTGGAGTGTTACGACGCCCCCCAGTGCAGCCCCCAGGACCTGGCTGAACTGACCCGACCAGCTGTGACCTGCGCCAGATACTGGCAGAACGACATCTGAGATTGCAACGGACTCGAAGAGGAAGATAATTTTATTATATATTTTGCTAACATTTTGAATGGCATAAAAATAATCGTTTTTTTTTTTAAAGCCAATTTTATTTAGCTACTTTACACGTTTGACATTTGAGATAATGACTTGGTTGTCAGTGTTTCAATGGGAGTAAATCTTCGATTCAAAAATGTTTTGATTTAATTTGTAGCTCCCACACTGTATTGCTGATCTTAAATACAATGACAACAATTTGTTATGCATCACGTTTGTTAAATTCTTTGTTAGTCTGATTTACTTTCAGATAGACACAAAATGCTGGAGTAACTCAGCGAGACAGGCAGCATCACTGGAGGGAAGGAATGGGTGATGTTTCGGGTCGTCACCCATTCCTTCTCTCCATAGATGCTGCCTGTCCCGCTGAGTTACTCCAGCTTTTTGCGCCTATCTTCAGTTTAAACCAGCATCTGCAGTTCCTTCTTACTCATTTACTTGCAGAATGCTTGATCTTAAAACTCCAGCAGTTTGAGATTTTGGTACTGATGATCATTGGAGATTTCTTGTTGCAATATTATTTGAACAAGGTAATGGGCAAAGAAAGTTTTCCAAAATTTATTAAAGAAACAAAACTGGCTGGATATCCAAGTAACGGGATATTGTGAGAATTTAACTGTTGATGAGAAAAGAATATGCAACCAGCAGAAGGTCACTGGAAGAATATGAGAAGGGCTCAATTCCAGATATTTCAAATCACTGAAAAACAGAATTCCCTGCCTTTAAAGAAATTTGCCCCGTTCTCCTTTTGAGTTTAAAAAAAATTGAAATACTTATTACTGACACTGAGTTAGCAAAACAAAAGCAATTAGAAGTAGGGTTGGATAGTAAAGAATCCATTGTACAAAATCCAGTCAGATTTTTCTTTTGAAAGAGAACAGCCATTCAAGTGAATGCTGCCTTATAGAACAATTCCCATGAATTACATTCTTGCACTTAATTCTCTGAACCTTTCTCCCACAAGCCCATGCTGTCTATCCTACCATGTACCTACATTTACAGCAGATTACAGTACTATAAAGTAACCATTTAACGTACCAATTACCGTGTCTTTGGGAGGCACCCAAGAAATTCCACACAATCACAGGAAGAATATGCAAACACCACATGGATATTACCAGGCATCTGGTTTGAACTAGGTCACCAGAGCAATGAGCAGCAGCAGTACCTGCTGCAGCACAGCACAATTTGTAGGAAGGAACTGCAGATGCTGGATTATACCGAAGATAGACACAAAATGCTGGAGTAACTGAGTGGGACAGGCAGCATCTCTGGATAGAAGGAATGGGAAACATCACCCATTCCTCCTATCCAGAGATGCTTCCCATCTCGCTTAGTTACTCCAGCATTTCGTAGCACAGCATATTCCAATCTATTTAAACAATGTAGGAAGCAAGCTACAGCAACCTACAAAAAAAAAATCTGAATATTACCAGAAAAATATAGTGTGAAAATTAATTCTCTATAAATTACTTGCATAAAATCAATCTCATTCACTTTTTACAGTACAGTTACCAAGTCTGATCAATGAAGGAGTCATTTGGAGATTGTTAACAAAGTGGGAACTTCTCAAGAATTTGTCATTTCTGTCCATTTTTCTTCTTCCCTACTTTTTAAATGTTTATCCTTTCAGCCAGGGGAAACTGTATATCTAAATCATCTAATGCAAATTATGGATGTCGTATGAGCAAATGTAAATGCAAGTGATTAAAACTAGAGCAAATCATCGGACAACATTGAGCCTGCTTAAATTTCAGATCCAGTGCATTTGAACATTTGCCATTTTTTTTTCTAAGAATTAGTTTGTGACATCAACTTTCCCCTTTTCTGGAAGATTGTTAATTCATGCCGAGAATGGATTTACATGCAATCACTGCCCTCTGGTGCTTTGCTTATATCAATATTATTTTGTGTAAAATGTGAAACTAATTGGCTTAGCAGGTAGCCCATAATATGTTTGTATTTGTTTCTGTCTGGTTTTACTGGCAACTATGCATTATGCTAAATCAAGATAAAAATAAAATATAATACATAATTTTCTCCTCTTTGGAATTTTGTATTTTGCGACTTTTACGAAGCTGCAATATTCAGCAATGCCAGTCCTATTTCCAACACCAGTGACTGTAGGTTCTCTTATTTTCATTAAATATATCGCTGACACCAACATTATGTTTGTCTTTATTTGAAATAAGAAACAAATTCAGTATTGGTATTTGTAAGCATTTACTCAAGACCATATTGATTGCTACCTAGAATGGCCAAGTTAGCAGAAAAAGACTGTTTAATCAAACCTTACCCTTGAATAATATAGGGTTTTTAAGCAGCCGCACTGTGTCTGGCTACCTAACAACAAACTCTTTTTATGATCAATGGTACTTTATTGTCCGAAGTAGTGAAATTATTTTTTATTTGTATGCAATTTAGTGACAATCCTTCTATACATTAGGTACAGTCATACTAAGTGTAAGAAAGTAGACCACATTGAGTGAGTACACAAGAGTCAACACCTTTTAGGTTAACATCATCCTGTACCCTTCAAATCATTGAACTGGATTTATAACAGCTTCTCAGGCAACATTATTTTGTACTCTCAATTTAGAATATTTGCACAAATAATTTTCTTAAACCCATGCGATGTAGTTTCTTACTGAGGAGTCATGATTGTTTAATGCTCCAAGAACCTAAATAAAAGTAGTTGTAGATCATATGACAGTTGGAGCCCATTCATCACCGGTATTCCATTTCTCAAAACTGCTTTCCCACCTGATCTTGGTAAATGAACATTTATTGATCTCAGTCTTGAATATACTTGATGGGCAGCATCCAAATGGAGAGAATTCCAAAGATTTACAAACATTGAAATGAAAGGGACAAGCTGAAAAGCTTCTAATGCATTTAAATGCAGTTGCCCTATTGCGATCTACCGGCAGCACTGCGTTCTACGCTCGCTTTCATAGGGAGAACACTGATGTGCCTTCCTGAGCCCCCATTCGCCCTGATGGTATGACAGTCACAGTCACAGAGGCTGACGTCAGAAGATCCTTCATGGGGGTGAACCCTCGGAAAGCACCTTGACCTGATGGTATACCCGGTCGAGTTCTCAAAACCTGTGCAGACCAACTTGCTGGAGTTTGTGCAGACATTTTGAACCTCTCACTACTGAGATCTGAGGTTCCTTCCTGCTTTAAGAGGGCATCAATAATACCGGTGCCCAAGAAGAGTAAGGTGACGTGCCTCAACGACTATCGACCCGTGCCACTAACGCCCGTGGTGATGAAGTGCTTTGAGAGGTTGGTTATGGCGCATATCAATCCCTACCTCAACAAGAACCTTGACCCACTATAGTTTGCCTGCATTCTCAGCCGGAGGATGCAATCCCACTGGCTCCCCACTCCGCACTTGTCCACTTGGGCAATAAAAACACTTATGTCAGGCTGTTGTTTATTGACTACAGCTCGGCGTTCAATACCATCATAACCTCTAAGCACACGGAACTGGGTCTCTGCGCATCCCTCAGCAATTGGATCCTCGACATCCTCATCCGCAGACCACAGTCGGTTCGAATTGGCAGAAATACTTCACCCTCATTAACAATCAGTACGGGAGCACCTCAAGACTACGTGCTCAACCCCCCTGCTCTATTCACTCTGTATGCATAACTGTGTAACCGGACATAGTGCGATCTCCATTGTCAAGTTCGCCGACGACACCACCATTGTGGGACGAATTACAGATGGCAATGAGTCAGAGTATAGGTGAGATTGACCGATTGACGAAATGGTGCCAGCACAACAACCTGGCTCTCAATTTCATTAAAACCAAGGAACTGATTGTGGACTTTGGAAGAGGAAGGATGAGGACCCACAATCCTGTTTATATCAATGGGGCGATCGTGGAGAGAGTCAAAAACTTCAAATTCCTGGGCGTGCATATTTCCGAAGATCTTTCCTGGACCCAGCACACTGATGGAATTATAAGGAAAGCACATCAACGCCTCTACTTCCTGAGAAGATTACGGAGATTCGATATGTCAAAGAGGATTCTCTTGAACATCTACAGGGGTACAGTAGAGAGCACATTGACTGGTTGCATCATGGCCTGGTTCGACAACTTGAATGTCCGGGAGCGGAAAAACAGCAAAAAGTATTGAACACTGCCCAGTCCATCACCGGCTCTGACCTCCCCACCATCGAAGGGATTTATCGGAGTCGCTGCCTCTAAAAGACAGCCAACATCATCAGAGACCCACACCATCCTGGTCTTATATTCATTTCACCACTGCCATCGGGAAGAAGGTACAGGAGCCTGAAAACCGTAACGTCCAGGTTCAGGAACAGCTTCATCCCTGCAGCCATCAGGCTATTAAACACTACAACCTCAAATAGGCTCTGAACTACAATAGATTATTATTATTGTTGCATTGCTCTGTTTGTTTTTTGAGTGTGTGTGCGTGCGTGTGTGCGCATATATATGTGACAATAAAACACTCTTGACGGGGCTGTATCAGTTAATTATTGAACAGAGTGTTTATGCAACGCTTGGACCTCCACACTACTCTCAATTATTAGCCACATATTGAATGTTGTTCATTGTGCTACTGAGTGGTACTTAAACATCAACAATCTACTCGGTGATGCCCAGTTTGGGTTCTGTTAGGAATAACTGAGCATTAGACCTCTATCCCTCCTTTGTGTAAACTTGGACCTTGGATTTTAATTGCAGGGTTGGGATGAGAATGATTATCTGACTCTCAATATACCATTTGGTATCAAAATTGAAATCCATGATCTTTACTAGGCTGGGTCTTTTGTGTTGGGGATTCAACTCACATAAAGGATGGTTGTGTGCCATTTCCTGCTGCTTCATTAATGACCTTTCTTAAATTGGTACCTGTGGAGATGGTTGCATGATGTGTAGGAAGGAACTGCAAATGCTGGTTTACACCTAAGACACAAAATGCTGAAGTAACTCAGCAGGACAGGCAGCATCTCTGAAGAGAAGGCAGAGGTGATGTTTCGAGTTGAGACCCTTGTTCAGACTGGCGTTGGGGAGAGGGGAACTTGAGGTATGGAAGGGTGTGTGAAAACAACAGATCAAAGCAGACAATGCACAAGGGAATGTAGAATGGTTCATTGTAGACTGAGGAGAAGGTGACAACGAGGCAGACAAACAGTAAAATTAATCAGGAGAGTGAAACTAGTCAGAGAACGTGCATGAACTTGCATGAACTTCAATTCCATGCAAAAACATTCAGGAGGAATGGCAACATCGACTTGCTAAAAAAAATGAATGAAAAGTATTTTAAAATTTGAATGGCTTTCTGAATTTGTCTACCATGAATAAGGGGGAAGCAATCCAGCAAATAGAATTGCTGGCGCTAACTGATAGTTCCTGCTTGATGGCACAAATCTCAGAACTATTCAACGTGAGGAAAGCAAATGTTTTAATGATATCCAGTGTGGCTTCGTGCTTGCAGCATTCATAAATTTTTTCATATGGTTATAGTCAGCAACTAGAAGTATGAAAATTCATGTTTTAATTGACTGCTGTCTTTTATTGGCAGGTCTCTGCAGTAGATTCTTTGGAGGGGCAGTTACTGCAAGTGGAAGGGCTGAGTGACCTACGCTTGGAGCTCCACAGCAAAAAACTGAACATGCACATGGTTCTGATTGATGAACTACACCGCCACTTGTATATTAAATCCACAAGTCGTGTTGGCAACAAAAACCGGGATAAGAACAGAACTGGGTCAGTATCAAATTATGTGATGTCATAGGGTCATATTTTTGGCATGGACATGGTTCGACCCACTTTGTACAAGTTAACCTTTTTGCCCATCCATACTAATCCCATTTGCCCACATTTGGACTACATACAGTATTTCTCTGTCTTGCTTATTTAAGTGTAAAGTCAAGTGTTTTGTTGTCTTATGTCCCAAAATGGAACAATGAAATTCGTAACAGAATTCTTAGCACAACAGATATGTAAACATAGTCTGTAAACACCATAATAAGCAGCAAATTGTTCAGTGTATATATTCAGTGTGTGTGTGTATAGATATATATATATACACAAGGGGGGGGGGCTTTCTGGAGCTCTAGCATGGTGTTGTGGGCCGAAGGGACTGGTTTCCAGAGGGCTGTTATGTTCATTGTGGGCCGAATGGATTCTTGGGCTGGCAGCTCAGTCACTGAGACCACACACACACTCCCACTCACACACTCTCCCACTCACTCCCACTCCCACTCACTCCCACTCACACACACACACACACACTCACTCACACAGACATGCACACACTCTCCCACTCACTCCCACTCCCACTCACTCCCACTCACACACACATACATACAGACAATCGCACACACACACAGACAATCACACACACTCTCTCTCTCTCTCTCTCTCTCACACACCATATATCTGGCAGTAAACTTTCTTGAATACTAACACGGCTGAGCGTGGCCTCTCCACTTTGGGGCTTCCGCAGTCAGCGGCACTTCTGCAATCAGTGTGACCTCTGCACTTACCGGAAATTACACAACCAGCGCGACCACTGCACTCACCGGAAATTACGTAATCAGCACGACCTGTTCACTAAGTGGAAGTCACGAACTGAGCGGGACTTTTGAACCAAACACAGTCGGATCTAATAAAGCATTTATTCCTTCCAAACACAGTCGGACCTAAAAAAGCATTGCAGTTTCAAATACAGGCAGGGCAGTAGGCCAAACAACTCATGGCATTGTCATTAAGGGCTAACAAATAATTTATTGCAAGTACATTGCAGACTCACAGTTCAGTTGATTCACAGCTCAGAATGAGAGTCGTGGCCTCTCCCTCGCGATCTTGCAGAGTGACTGAGTCACGTCCAGACATCCGGGGTTTTATAGTCCTGGCCCCCCACCCCCACCCCCCCCCCCCCCCCCCCCCACCCCACCCCCGGAAGGGGCGTTACCTTCATTGCGGTGATTGACAGGCAAGATGCGAGGCAAGAGTTGTTTTTTAACAACTCATAACTTTTATATTTTTCATCGATGGGAAAAATCCTCGGGGCCTGCTCAGCGGAGGAGGACTGTGAGTAAGATGGCCAAAGATCATAGCGATAGATGGTAGCGTTTTTTCTAAAATCAATATACAGTGCAGACAGGAAGTGGTCAAGATGAGACTTTTAATTATATAGATATATGAAACAAAAGTGAAAATTCAAAGACGATGCCCCCAAGTTTATATAGTTTAGAGCTTATTTGTAGGTTATAGTGTTTAATGGCTTGATGGTTGCAGGGAAGAAGCTGCTCCTGAACCTGGACGCTACAGGCCCCTTTCCCTTCTCCCCGATGGCAGGAGTGAAATGAGTCCATTTAATTGCCCTTTAAAGGTAGTAATTGTATCTGATTCCATTATCTTCCTGGGTAGTGTTTTTGAGATATTGACCACTGTATGTGTAAACAAATATAAAGAGATACATCTCCTTTAAAACTACTTCTTCTCACCTTAAACCTATGTATTCCCTCTTGCTTTTGATATCCATGCCATGGGGAGACTATTTTGTCCTTCCAATTCAGGGAACAACCTGGTGAATCTCTCCACTGCACTATCTCCAGCAACCACATCCTTCCTATAATGTGGTGACCAGAACTGAACATAATGCTCCAAGTGTGGCCCAGCCAGCGTTCTATAAAGTTGCAATGCAACATCCAAATGTTATAGTCTATGCCCTGACATATGAAGACAAGCACGTCATATACCTTCTTTACCATTCTATCAACCAGTGTTGCCATTTTAATGTAATTCTGGACTTATACCCCTCTGTCTCTGTCCGCATTCCTTAGTGTCCTTCCTTTTAGCAATTAAGTCCTGACTGTATTTTAACTTCTCAACATGCATCAACTCACACTTGTCAGGATCACATTCAAGATGCTGATGCTCTTCCCAACAGCCCATCTTTTCCTTATCCTATAGGATAAATGCAGTTATCCTATTGAATTTTGGGAAGTCAAACCAGGGCAGGACCTTCACTGTGAATGTCAGGGCCTTGGGGAGAGCTGAAGAGCAGAGGGATCTAGGGGTGCAAGTATATAGTTCCTTGAGAATGGTGACACAGGTAGACAGGGTGGTCTAGAAGGCTTTCGGCACATTTGCCTTGATCAGTCTAGGTATTGAGTTTAGAAGTCGGGATGTTACGTTACAGTTGTACTGGACACTGATGAGGCCACATTTGCAATATTGTGTACAGTTTTGGTCACCCTGTTATCGGAAAGATGTTGTTAAGCTGGAAAGAGTGCAGAGAAAATTTACGAAGATGTTGCGAGGACTTGAGCCCTCAGGCTGACCCGACACGTTGGACAGGGTAAGAGTTTATTCCTTGGAGCGTAGGAGGCACGTTGCGCTGTGTGACTGACTAAGAATATTTTACTGAAATGACAAGCAAAATGCTCTCTAACATTTCTAAACTCTTTAAACGTTCTTTATAATAATGACTGATCTATAACAGTATAATTCCTTGAAAAATAATACTTAATCTTTAATTGAATTCTTGAAATGTTTACAACTTTGGAAAATTATCATTTCAGGATGGGCAACAAATACTGGGCTTCCTTGCTTTAGTCCTCTTCTGCAGTGTTGAGAAGAAATAATATAGTTTTTAAATCAGACATCAGCTATAAAAATAACATTGACAACCTAGCACACTGTCTGAAAACCAAATACCTGCAAAAGAAACAATCAAGCCCATGGTGCTTGTTATATTTCAAATTGTGAAATGAATTCACAGCCCTATATTATCCATTAGATTTGTAAATATACTCTTTTGGGGTACTTGTTCAATTCCCTTACTAAAATAGCCAACCCAACCTTTTTTAGGAAGTGCATTCTAAATCATTCGACTTTTTTGTTTTTTTTTAGCGTCTAAATGTTTGTTTTAGTGTCCCTTGGTGTGTCTTGTGTGGGGGGTGGTGAGGGACAGAAAGGGGGGGGGAACCGCTTTCGGTCGCCTCCTCCACGAAGAGGCGACTTTTTCAATGTTGTCTCCCTCGCAGCCTCACACCATGGAATGGAGCGGCCTTTCCCGGAGTCGGGCCTGGAGTTTCAGCAGCAGGCGCACCGGGGGTCAGCAGAAGGGAGTGCACCAATCGCTGGCCCGTGGACTGTTACATCCTGAAGCCACGGTCTGCGGAGCTTCTAGCCTTGGGCCCGACGTCCGGAGCCTGGGATCCCTCGTCGGGGATCCCCGGAGAAGAGCTTCAACCGCCGCCCATGGCCTATTACATCCTGAAGCCGCGGTCTGCGGATCTTCTAGCCGCGGGCACGGCGTGGACGTACCTTCCGGAGCCTGAGAAGAGCTCCGACCGCCGGCCTGCGACCTATAACATCCTGAAGCCGCGGTCTCCGGTAAGAAAGCACCGATTCGGGACCTCCAAGCAGCGGAATGTGTTCGACCGTCCCAACGAGAGGGCTTGTACATCCAGCTGCCCGTAGCAGCGAGTGCGGAGGTTTATGGCCCTGACCACGGGGTGAACAATGGAGGATGACTGGCTGAACTTTGTGCCTTCCACCACAGTGAAGTATGCTGTGGTGGATGTTTGTGTTAAATCTTATTGTGTATTGTGTGTTTTTTTTTTATTATTCTGCTGCGGGCAAATTAATTTCACTACACTTATATGGGTATGTTACAAATAAAACTATTGACTATAACTTATTGTATTTAATAAAAAGTTATTCTTTGATTCGCTGACCAATTAGCATTGTACGTTTTTCTGCCTTTATCTTTTCCAAATAGAATCAGACCTTTTTATAATATTTAAATTCATAAATATTTAGCTGTTTAATTCTGAGTAAAATTACTCATTACTTTGGATGTTAGTGCTTGAAGTGTAGATGGTAGCTCAGGAATTATAAATATATGTTCATTGTGGTGTCAGTTTGCTCGTTTTCATCAGTTCCAGAAATTAATGTCAGCAACAAATTTCATGAATATTATATCTTTCCTAAAATAATCCATGTTTCTCCAGCAAGTGCTTTCTATATGTAGTGTAAAATATGCTGTACTTGCTGTGTTACCATTTAACAAAGGTAATTTACAAAAGTGGCGATGCATTCGATGGACAAAGCATGCAAAATTTAACAGGCCTTTAAGAATTCATATAGCACACATGCTTCAGAATTTATCTTTCAGGACCTGCTTTGAACAGGAAAGATTGCTATTGTTCTTAACTATGACATACAGACATAACTTTCAACAATTCATTGCAAAGGTGAAAAATGTGAACTAAGATTGATTCAAATACCTTTCATCAGGAGTACTAACACGAAGGAGCTGATTAAAGCACTTCTCAGTCAATATTTCAGACAACAAACTTTTTTTTGCTAAAATTAAAGAGGTAGATGTTATAATGTTCATTGGCAAGCTGATGAACAAATATTATTATGAAAATTGGGAGAGTGTAAGACACCATTGGTAGCTCCAAATAACTTTGACTTGATATTGCATTTACAGCTCGTTCATGAGTGATCAACTATTGATCCCATAAAGTTACAAGGATTATGAGTAGTAGGAACTTGAACCACAAGTACAATGTAGGAGTGAGGAAAATGCAATGAGAGGGAAAGGCCTGAGATAACAGAAGTGAAGAAGAGGGAAGAGAAGGTCCACATCAAGCCATTTCAGTCATCCACCGTCAGTTTATCTTGATGGACAACAGTATAACAATTTTTTTATTGCTTCTTAACGTTTTCTAACCTTAGCCGTTACATTATTTTCTGAAAGCAAGAAGAAATTTGAAAACAATATAGTTTTGTCTGATCTCTTGGCATTCAAGTGATGAACAGGTCAAACGGCAGCTCCATGATCATTCTTCTGGGGGAAATAATAAAACAGGGCCTCTTCTGTTGAAGCCTTTCTACATTTCCCTCTTGGACTGTTTGCTGTTTCACCAATACCATCTGGATCGGCATAAGGTTATCGGAAAATTGAAGCCTAATTAGCCCTGCTGCCATGTCAGAAGCTTCAGGTAGGGTCAGAGGGATGTATCCCAGGGGACAGAATCGGCTGTTGTATATTACTAGTCCCATTGATGTTACATTTGGGCTCTCTCACGTTCTCCTTTGTTAAAATCTTGTTTCTATTAATAGATATGCATTTTTTTCCAAATGGAACTTTGATGTGCTCCACAAATAGGTTATTTGTTGAATATCTGCCATGGTGGCAGATTGAAACCCAATCTTAAATTGGCGATCACTTTCATTTCAGAACGCAGTCCCATGTGAAAGTTTCCATGAAAACCAAACCTACTGCATCTTGTCAGATTCCCAAGTTAATTCACTCCGCAGACTCATTTCTTGTAACCTTCGACGTTAAAATTAGGCTTCTTAGGTTCATGAATAATCTAATCCAACTATAAATTCCCCAAAATGATGAAAAATGAAACGTGTCACAAGTTGCATTGATTGCGATACAAACACGTTATTAAGAAAATCTTATTTTAGGTTAAGAATGGATGATTTCTGGTATAGCTATTGTTCAATTGCATTTAATGTTAGGTGTATCACTTACTTTAATAGTTATCAGAGTAGAGCATGGATAGGCAGTATTAAATTCATTGCATTTTTTAATTTCTTGAATTGAAGTTCAGCAGCACAGGAATGCATTCTTTGCATGATTTTTAATGTAATGATGGCACCCAGTATTTTAGATTTCCTCATTATTCCAATTGCAGTGCATCACTTCACACTTTGAATAGGTACTTCGGATCTGTCTTCACTAAGGAGGACACAAACAATCTCCCAGATGTACTGGAGGACAGAGGATCTAAGGGGGTAGAGGAACTGAAATAAATTTTCATTAGGCGAGAAATAGGATTGGGTAGGCTAATGGGACTGAAGGATGATAAATCCCCTGGGCCTGATGGTCTGCAACCCAGGGTCCTCAGGGAGGTGGCTCTAGAAATAGTGGACACATTGGTGATCATTTTCTAATGTTCAATAGATTCAGGATCAGTTCCTGTGGATTGGAGGATAGCTAATGTTTTTTTTTTGTTTTTTTTGTAAAATATTTTTATTAGAAGTAATTACATATTAAGAAGAAATAATATAAGCTCAAAGACAAAGAAAAAATATTATCGTCACATATATTCTTAATATTTTAAACTTTTACAGTCAATCTTATTTCTACTTCTATATATTTTTTTTATATTTTATAACAGTAGGAAATAGGTAGTAAAGAGGAAAAGAGATAAAAAAGTGATAACTTAATGAGTGGAGCATTAAACAAGATATTCTTCATTGGAGATATATTCATGATCTATTATATATAATTCTTCATCTATTCATTCAGGCTTCAGTCTTGGACTCGAACCGGACCATCTTAACCCTTTAAATATTCAATAAATGGAGACCATATTCCTCTGAATTGATCCAACCTGTCCATCAGGACAAGTCTTAATCGTTCCAGATGAAGTGTCTCCGACATTTCTGTAATGATAGCTAATGTTATCGCACTTTTCAAGAAAGGAGCGAGAGAGAAAACGGGGAATTACAAACCAGTTAGCCTGACTTCAGTGGTGGGAAAGATGCTGGAGTCAATTATTAAAGAGGTAATAATGGGGCATTTGGATAGCACTAAAAGGATTAGTCCAAGTCAACATGGATTTATGAAAGGGAAATCATGCTTGACTAATCTTGTGGAATTTTTTGAGGATGTGACAAGTAAAATGGATGAAGGGGTGACAGTGGATGTAGTGTATCTAGACTTTCAGAAAGCTTTTGATCAGGTCCCGCACGGGAGACTGGGGACTAAAATTGGAGCACATGGTATTGGGGGTAGGGTGTTGACATGGATAGAAAATTGGTTGACAGATTTTGGTCGGAAGCAAAGATTAGGAGTGAACGGGTCCTTTTCAGAATGGCAGGCAGTGGCGAGTGGAGTGCCACAAGGCTCGGTGTTGGGGCCGCAACTGTTTACCATATATATTAATGATTTGGAAGAGGGAATTAGGAGCAACACTGGCAAGTTTGCGGATGACGCAATGCTGAGTGGCAGTGTGAACTGTGAAGAGGATGTTAGGAGGTTGCAGGGGGACCTGGATAGGTTGGCTAACAAGAGGATTTCAGTATAGGAGTAAAGAGGTTCTTCTGCAGTTGTATAGGGCTCTGGTGAGACCACATCTGGAGTATTGTGTACAGTTTTGGCCTCCTAATTTGAGGAAGGACATCCTTGTGATTGGGGCAGTGCAGCGTAGGTTCACGTGATTGAACCCTGGGATGGCGGGACCGTCATATGAGGAAAGATTGAAAAGACTAGGCTTGTATTCACTGGAGTTTAGTAGAATGAGGGGGGATCTTATAGAAACATATATAATTATAAAAGGACTGGACAAGCTAGATGCAGGAAAAATGTTCCCAATGTTGGGTGAGTCCAGAACCAGGGGCCACAGTCTTAGAATAGAGGGGAGGTCATTTAAGACTGAGGTGAGAAAAAACTTTTTTACCCAGAGAGTTGTCAATTTATGGAATTCCCTGCCACAGAGGGCAGTGGAGGCCAAATCACTGGATGGATTTAAGAGAGAGCTGGATAGAGCTCTAGGGGCTAGCGGAGTCAAGGGATATGGGGAGAAGGCAGGCACGGGTGATTGATAGCGGACGATCAGCCATGATCACAATGAATGTTGGTGCTGGCTCGATGGGCCGAATGGCCTCCTCCTGCACCTATTTTCTATGTTTCTATGTTTGTTGCACTCAATTTCATTGGTCATTTTATCGATCTGTGTATATCCTGTGGCCTCATTGTTACTATCCTCGTATCATCTGCAAACATGTCCTGGATAAGTAAACCCAAGTCATTAATTGATATCAATGAGAATTCTTATGTCAATTCTGACCCTTGATGATGCGCATTAATAACCTTGCTAATCTAGAAATCAATTAGCCACACTACCCTCGGTTTTCTTATTCTCGGCCAATATTTCCTCTTGCTGTTGCTGCTTGTTTTATGTCATGGACAGTCTTATAAAAAAATCTTATTACATAGTGCTTCATTGTGCACCTTTTTGAAAGTGCACCTTTTTGAAAGTCCACATACAATGTGACAGGCGACATTTACTGCCTTTATCATTCTTCTCTGTTTCTTTATCAAGCTTGGTCCAATTGATGAAACCTTGTATGCCTTTAGCAAATTGGTACATACCTTGTTTATTAGCCTCTTCCTTGTCTGGGCTATTGTCTCCAAACGTTTCCCCCAGTTATGCTAGATGCTAGTTTTATCCGATTCAACAAGGATTTTATTATTTGCAGTATATTCAGCAATATTATTTACAACCGAGTAGTTGCTTGGTGTTTAAAAGTGTTATCAAATAGTTTGAAATGAGCAGTTTCAAACTTGATTCTTGCTTTTACCTTTTTAGTATAAAAGTTTGATATTTTTATTGCTATTTCTTGTTTTATGATGCAAAACATACACTGCTATAATATATAACATACCATTCGCTTTCTTCACTGCCTGCTGCACCTGCATGCCTACTTTCAATGACTGGTGTACCATGACACCCAGGTCTCGCTGCATCTCCCCTTTTCCTAATCGGCCACCATTTAAATAATAGTCTGCTTTCCTGTTTTTGCCACCAAAGTGGATAACCTCACATTTATCCACATTGCGGCAATTAATTGGTTATGTTTCTTCCTCTCTTCTAAGAACAATTGAAGTGTCATATTCTTGCCTGCCATAATATCCTCTCGTTTGCCCATTTTAAGTTTGGGGAATCATTGTCCTTTATTTGTTGCGAAGCTGATTTGTCAGGTCACACTGATGTTCATTCTCACATTGAATTGCTGCTCAAACAGAATTGACCATGACACTTGTGTGTTTGTTTCCAGTATCTTCTAACCTTAATTCTGGCCAGTCAGACAAAGCGAGCATTGACATTATTAAGCACAAAGTAAAGTGCTGGAATTCAGCAGGCTAAGTTCTTCGAGACCTGACCCAGAAGAAGGGTTTTGACCCGAAACAATGCCTATTTCCTTCGCTCCATAGATGCTGCCTCACCCACTGAGTTTCTCCAGCACTTTTGTCTACCTTCGATTTTCCAGCATCTCAAGTTCCTTCTTAAACATCTTAACCAAAAGACCATCTGTCCATTTTCATTCGCAGATACTACCTAGCCTGTTAAGTTCCTCCAGGTTTTTTTTTGCTCAAGGTTTTAGCATCTCCTGTCTCTTGTGTATCCAGTGACAAAATATGTTGTAATTTTATTCTGTCTCGGTTGATTTTGGTCTTGTTGGCATGGAGAATACCAGGTCAAACATTAGTACTTTTGTGAAATAACTATTTTTGAAATCCATCAAAATTGAAATGTTCAGGAAGATTGACAATAATTAACTGGGTTTGGATGACGATATGTTGAATTTAAGTATTAGGCTTATTTCTCTCTTTGTAAATGGTATATGACTTTCAGATTGATGCCAGCAGTTTCTGTTTTATTAACCAAAATATCTGCATTTACATTGCTTGCTTGTGGTTAAATTGATATGTCATTTGTGTGAGGATAAACATAAATAGGAATATATATTTTTTTTTACAGCTTACTTGGGAAGGATATATCTCCTGCTCCTCTTATTGATCTCAACTTTGTATCAAACTCACGGAAATTTATGGATAACTCACAATACGGTGGTTCGGGGAGTATGGCAGGTGAGTACATCAATTTCCAAAGATCTTTGATGCTGCCTGCATTTGACATGTTGCTCATGGGACAGTGCTTTAAGATTCATCTAATTAATCTCCATGGAGGAGAAAGCAAAGTGTTTGGTTAATTAACAGGGGAAAGCTGTGTTTGAGCATCTTAACATCATCTGTTAAAATACCTTGTATAGTATTTGATCTTTGTGAATTAAGTCAAGAAATGAGCAGTTTTATTATGTTTTTTCTTACGGGTAACAGAATTGATGATAATTCACAAGGCTTCAATGTTAATCAGCAGTCATCTTGACTTATGTTTTGCAGCATTGGACAGGTATGATCAGTGTACACTGCATACCTGACCACAGGTTTTTGATCACGTAATGTTGGTGAAAAAAATCCAATTTCACACAGGAGACAATCAGAGTTTCCACAATCCTACGAACCTCCCTCAAACACCAGGCATCAGTTGCACCTTCACTGGGTGGACTGCAGCTTATTTAGTTTAGCAAAGTCCTATGAATTTAAAAAGTAGCTTCTCGTCTTTCTCTGCCCATTTATCAGGTGAAATACAGAATACTGAACCCTCTGAGTTACTCCTGTACTTTGTATCCTTTTGTGTATTAACCAGCATCTGCAGTTCCTATTGATTATATTGAATACAAATTATATTGAGTTAGCAGTTGAGACATTAGCCTCTGGAAGATGCCTCGTTTAGGTGACAATAAACATCTTGATACTCCCTAAGAAGCTAAGGTGCTCCTCCAAATCCCCTAACATCCATTTGTCATCATGATAAAGGTCTTGGTTTCAATTGAAGCAGAATCATTGAGGTGACAATTTGGGCACTCACCACTTCTGTATGTGCTGATTCTCTTCAGTCTTTCATTGCCAAGTTCTCTCTTGGCAGTGAAAGGTCCATCAAGCATACCGCGAGTTGAGTATGCGAACCAGCTCAAAGAAATGGACTGGGCTTGCGAGAGATCTGGCGGTGACAGAAATCGTACCCTGCCATAACTCTTCGCCTGTGATCTGCTCCTTCATGCATGCCTACCTTGACCATTGTTCAGTTTGATTTTGTTAATCACTTATTTAATGCCAGCAAAGGTGTCATGCATGGTTAGATGTGTTGTTCAGTATGTTTCTCTTAATGCATTAGAATTCAATTGGAGATCAAATCCAGCATGTCTCTCCCTATTTTTCGTTGTTTGTTCCATAAATATGATGAACCGTGGGGTCATGAGATTCAGTTAATTTGATCCAGGTTCAGGTTGCTAGAAGGTTGGGATTCATAGGAGTGTATCCTGTTTAAAACCTAAGAAAGCAGGAAATGGCTGGGAGTCTCATCTTGTTTTGCCTGCTGATAAAGTGTCTTAAAATGTATTTCACTGCACCTTGGTAATGTGACAAATAAAGTACCATTGTAATCATTATTAGTAAGATTAAACGAGAACTTACCAAGTTTGAAGGTTGATCTGTATTTTACGAGGAGTCACGGTGAGGGATTTCGTGAAGACCCCGCCAGCACGCATGCGCGGCATCCTTCAAAGCAGCGGTGTGGAATCACAGAACGCACCATGACTAAAAATAGTAAGATGAAGAACGTAGAACTTCCGAGTTGACCTTATGATAGAGGGTGGGAGCGGGGGGCACGAAATCCCTCACCGCGACTCCTCGTAAAATACAGGTCAACCTTCAAACTTGGTAAGTTCTCATTTAATCTTACTATTTTACTTTGTGAAGATTTCAAAGCTCTGTGATTTCACGCCCTGGACAACGTCCATGCTATCACACTGCCGCAAGTCTGATGTAGGAAGGCTGTTAATGCAGTTCAGTCGAAACTGGCTGAAAAAGTAATACAATTTATTAATCAAATAAAACAAACAAATAACCCCTAATTCGGGGACAGACATTCACTGAGCGATTCCCAGCACAGCTTCTGCGAATGTCGCAGGGGCGACCAATGGCTTATTGTAGAACCGTTGAAAGGTTTCTTCACTGGTCCTATTGATTCTTCACTGGTCCTATTGACACATCCGCGATGGCGAGGATGTGGTCCATGGGCACCTCCATGGCCCTCGCCGCTGATGTGGATGCAGCCCTAGTGGAATGAGATTTAAAAATGTTAGTAGCAACTCCTGCTGCATCCAGCACCACCCTGAGCCACCTGGTGATAGTCTGTACAGTCACCCGATGATGCGGAGGTTTGTGGCTGATGAGGAGCCCCTGTTCCTTCATCCTGATGGCTCCTGTAATCCCGATATAGTGGTGGAGATGGGTGACTATGCAGAGAGTGGCATCTACAGGGTATGCCCGAAACTCCAACTGCAGCCCATGAGCCCCTGACCTGTGCTGCTTCAATAAATCCTGGACAAAGACATTTATTTGACCAGGGGTGGCCACCATGCTGTCCAGTCGCAGTTTTTGTAATGTCTGGACTCGTTGGGCTGTAGTCAGTGCCATCAGCATCACCACCGTGAGGGTGAGCTGTTGCAGTGGTAGCTCATTCATTGGAGCCCAGCTCCTCAGTAGGGTCAGCACGATCCCTACATCCCAGGTGAAAGTATATCTGGGTCGTGGAGGGTTGGTGTTGAACACTCCCCTCATGAGTTTAGACACCAGGTGGTTGGAGCCTATACATATATCCAGGTATGAGGACAGTGCACTCCTGGCGCTGTTGATGGCACTGCAGCTAAGGCCAGCATCGAAATGGAGGCCAGCTAGGAATTCCAGGACATCAGGTATAGTTGCTGTGTTGGAAGTCTTGTTGGTCCGAGCACAGAATGCCTCCCACTTCCTGATCTGCGTGAGGTACTGCTTCCGAGTTGATTCTCGGCATGATGCTGAGATGTGTTCCATGGCTCGTGGTGAGATGCCCGCCTTGATGAGTGATCTTTTCAGAACCTGCAGGCCAACAAGTTTAGGTGACCATGGCATGGATGACTATCCCCCGTAATGGGGTGAGTAATCAATTTGGGGTGTTTTCCAATCGAAATCCATGGTTGTTTCAAAATTTTAACGACCATCGGGTACCATGGCCGTGTAGGCCAGTCAGGAATGATCAATATGCCAATTGCAGAGTCCAGCTTAATTTTCTGCAATACCCGACTGATGAGGCAAAATGGGGGAAATGCGTATCAAAACCATTTCCCCAATGGATAGAAAACACATCCATTGCTATTGCCCCAGGGTCTGGTTCCCAAGACACATACGTTGGTATCTGATGGTTCAACCTGGACGCAAAAAGGTCAATATCTGGTGTCCCATAGTTAGTAAATAATGTCTCCAAAAATTTGGGGGTTCAACATCCACTCGATGTTGTCATTGAATACTCGTGACCTGGTGTCCGCCACTGTATTAAGCTTCCCTGGCAAATAGGTCGCTGTAATCCAAATATTCCTTTCAATGCACCAGTGCCAAATTGTGTTAGCCAATTCATCACAAGGTAGCGACCTGATACTACCCATATGATTGATGTAAGCCACCACTGTAGTGTTATCTATTTGGAGGCGGACATGTAAATCCCGTGAGTTAGTACAGTCAGCCCGCAGTCCATGAAATGCCCCCAGCATTTCTATATAATTTATCCCGTGTGACTCAAGGAAGGTAGACTCACGAGAGTTCCATCTGCCACCACAACTGGACATCGTATCAGTTTCTCCCCAGCCTTGTGCGCTTGCGTCAGTTTGTAGCACGACGTCAGGGTTGCTCACTATGATGGGTCTACGACACTCACTAATATTGTCAACCCACCATTCTAGCTCGGTTCTAGCCTTTGGTGGTAACCGGATTGGCCGATCAAAGTGCCCAGCATTTGCTTTTAATGCTGTGATCTTTGTTCTTTGTAAATTTCGGTAGTGTAGCGGTCCGAATTGTGCAGCTGGGAATGTAGCTACCAATTTCCCTATTACTTTTGCTGTTTGCCGAATGGTCGGTACCCTGGCGCAAACAAGACTGTGGCACTCTTCTTTTATAGCAGTAGCTTTATTGGTTGGGATGGTAATCATCATTAAGTTGGTGTCTAGGGTGAACCCCAAATAATCCATAACCCGTACCGGGTGCACTTTTGACTTGTCTGGATGGATTACAAATCCCAGCTTCTCGAAGAGAGCCTTAGTTGCAGCCACTGCCCATGTAGCCAATTGGAGGGTCTGACCCACTATAAGGATATCATCCAAGTATGCCATAACCATATAATTTTGTTGTCGGAGAAGAGCCAATATAGGTTTTACTAATTTTGTAAACAGCCTAGGGGCTGTGGTGATTCCATTGGGCAATGCCTTGTATTCCCATAATTGATCCTTCCAGACAAACTTTAGAAATTTCCTGTGAGCTTCAGAGATTGGCACCGTATAGTATGCATCTTTTAAATCGATGCATGCCATAAAGTACCCTGGGTAAAGCATCTGCTTGGCTGTTTCAAAAGTATCTATTTTGAAGTGGGTATATTGTACAAAAGTGTTCAGCTCAGTTAGGTCTATTATAATCCGACATCCCCCATCTTTTTTAATTCTGGTGAAAATGTTGGACACAAACTCAAGAGGTTCGTGCGTTGTCTTGCCAATTACCCCTTTTGCTGCTAGCCGTATAATTTCAGCATGTCCTGCCTCCACCTGTTTTTGGGATAGTGTAAATTTCCTATGAGGCGAATGCTGGGTAGGGGGATTTATACCACCAATAAATTCTATAACATAGCCTTGAACACTTTGTAAAATAAACTCATCTGTAGTGACAGTGTTCGATATTCCCAAAAAAGCCTGCAATCGCCCACCAATTTGTGCAGGAGGGGATGCTACGGTGTGAGAGGAACCAGGCACCTTACCTCCATGGTTAACGACGGTTCCTAACGTATGGCGTTTTGGGTGGACGTTGTGGAGGTTGACGTGATGGCGGCCACATCTTCCATGCAGGCCGCTGTTGGCCTTGTCGTAAAAAAGGTCTTTGTGTTTGGGGAAGTTGAGGTGGATAGGTCCTTTGTGTCCTGTCCGGCAGCCACGGTTTCCAGTTTGTGTGTGGCTGTTGCCGGTGGTATGGGTGAAGTCGAGTCGTAGGAGGTTTCATGAGGCCAGCTGTTTTGGCCTCTTCGTCTAGTTCCTTCACTTGTTTGAACAGGTCTCCAAATAATTAATGAGGCGGTGGAGCGGTTGATGGACGGCACAACTCCGCGAATTTGGGGTTGAGTGTGGGCTTAATGGAGCTCTTACGCAGGTAGTTGATCTCATACTGGGCGTTGCATAGGAGTGCCAGGGCATCTTGTTGTTCACTGGACACATTATCCCCGTCAAGGGTCCTAGCAAACGCCGTTATGCCCGTGGAGAGGACCTTTAAGATACGCTGGAGGCGGACATCCTGCATCCTGGTGGCCGTACTCAAGTGTCCCCAGATTTGGGCATTAACCAAGGGCACACTGAGGTTGATGCAGTTCTCGGGCGGTTTTATTTTCTCCATAGTATCATTGAGTACCTGACTCTAAAGTTGGTGAGTAGTCAGGTAATCAATGGTGCCTGCCAGTTTGTGGTGCAGGGGTTCCCCTGTTTGTGTAGTAGCGGCAAACTTGCCCACCACGTCCAGCATATCCTCCTCATGCTCTGGATCAGCGGTCACTGGCTGTCCCGGGTCATCTTCATACACAATGGCTGGGCAACTGCTAGCACTTCTGGCTGGTGATGACAGATACTGAGAGGACTCCTTGCACGGCTTGTGGATGCCAGTGAGTCCCGTTCTTCCCGGTCCCGGTCCCGCTGGAGGATTTGCTCCACTAAGAGCTCCAACCGCTCTATGCGACCGTCCCTGCTATGTGCAGTGGACAAGCTGACTTCCCCAGGCCCTGCGAAATCACTGGGGCTTCCACCATCGGACCACACCTCCGTAAGGTAATTTTTGGCATGGAGGCGCATGGTCGGCCGCTCCCAGAGCTGAGCCGACCGACCGTCTACTGCTGCCACCTCCGCCCTTGACCGCAGCCTGACGGGGTGTTTTGCCGGCGGCACCTGCTACTGCAGGCCTGCTCGACGCAGCAGTAGATCTGCCAGACTGCTCTACGGCAGATCTCCCTGGCAGTGGTACGTGGTGGAGCACAGCTGTAGGGCTCCCCTGTAGTGCAGCTGTCCCCCGGTCCAGCCCCCTCGGGTCTACTGGAACTCGGGGTGAAGTCGCTGGCGATGAGTGAGGCCCCTTTGCACGTACCTGTTTCCCCCCTCTTTTCTTGGGGGAAGGGGTCTCGAAGTCTGGATCAGTTGCATCCAGCTCCGGGGCGGTAAACCACTCAGGTGATGAGTCGGGCGCTAAAGTAGCGGGAGCGCCCGACTTCCGCATTCTTGCCCCCACACGTCCTGAAGCTGCCGGTGGTGCTTGCAGCTCCGGGGACAAAGGCCGCTGGCTGGTCGATGCAGCACGGTTCCTGGAGTGCGTCGCCTTCCGCTTGCCTTTGTCCATCCTGTGGAGTGAAGGTAAGTACTTACCTGCCGTCCTTATGAAGGAGCTGGAGGAGAGAGCGCACTCCCCCACCCCCCCCAGCGTTGATGCAAATGCGCGCGACGATATGCCGCACATGCGTGCTGGCGGGGTCTTCACGAAGTCACTCACGTGACTCCGAAGTAAAATATATGTAGTATCTGCTTGGGTGTGTGCAAGTTAATGCTAGGCTGTTCTACTGTGAATATATCTACCATAAACTTCCTTCCCATTCCCCACACACATCCCCCTGTCCACTCAATCCCAAGTGGCCTACTGAGCAAGAGATCTTGTTCCCACCTAGGGTCTCACTAAGCTAAAAGCATCTTTCCAATTCAACAGATACATTATTTACTGGATCACCAGTAATAATAGTCCACTGATTCTGAATGGCATGGTACAAAACTGGTGTCTGAGAAAATTGGTCAATGATTTGGCAATCATCATCCACCTCTGCCGAGCTACTAATCTGATGCAGACAAAACACCAGAAAGTGCTGTCTGTTACTGCAACAGTTGTGGGCAGTGGGACACGTAATGTGGCCCATTGTACTGAATGCCATTAACTTGTGCCCCTTGATTGGAAAACAGACAACTGTGAGCCTGTAGCAAATTAGACACATACAAAATCTTTGTCTTTGTAGAAAATAAAGTCAACGTTGCCAGTAGTCAAACACAGAGCATAATTTGCAGCAATTACCAAATTAGGCTAGTTTTGTTTATTACCACACTCAAGGCAAGCTTTATGTGCATTTCATGCACAATTGCTTTTAGCAAATTGGCAGAGAATTGGGTAAGGAAATAGTATTATTTCCAAAGTTAGCATTCATTGTTGTTAAACAGATATTTCTCAGAGCGCTGGAGGATAAGGGGTGATCTTACAGATGTGTAGAAGCTTACCAGAGGATTAGATGGGATAAATACACATTTTATTACCCAAATCAGCTAAATCAAGAATCAGAGGGCATATGTTTATGGTGAGGGGGGAAAACCGAAGAACCGGAAGGGCAACTTTTTTACATAATGGGTGGTAGGTAGATGGAACAAGTCTCCAGAGAAGGTACTTGAGGCAAGTACTATCACAATGTTTGAAAAACATTTGGTCAGGTACATGGATAGGATAGGTTTTGGTGGGATATGGGCCAAATGCAGGCAGGTGGAATGAATGCAGATGGCGCACGTTGGTCGGTGTGGGCAAGTTGGGCCAAAGGACCTATTTCTTCAGCCGATGATTCAATGAGCTCATGAATGATTATCTCTGAAAATATTTATCAGATAAATATTGGCTGCATTTTTGTACCATATGTAGACTTTGGCTTGTTATGATGTCTGCTTCGTTCATCAAGATCCTAGAACAATCCAGTCAAACAGCTTATTTATTTTTTAAATTTGCTTTTGATTCCTTAACTGACCGTTTCATAAAGCTTCTTAACAAACTTTTCAAGTTTAAATCTAAAACTTTTATTTTTACAGTAGTCTGGAATTAGCAGGTGGGTATCTGACAGGTTTCTTGGGATTTGCCACTTGCTGAAGAGTGAGCAGTAAGTGCTTCCTCGATTTTCATGCCTGTTGATCCTAGAGGTCAACAGTGCACGTATCTGACCTTGGGGCCCTGATGCTAAACTCAGCACTGCTTGCAAGGAACTAGATGCAAAGCTACCAGGCTGAATTTACTTTGCATCTAGTTCCTTCCTACAACAGCAAGGAGACTTACTGTATGATAGCATAGGCCTTTAGAAAAACACATGCCAGTCGATTGATGGAGGTCTGAGGATTTGCCACCCTTTGACCTAGTCATCAATAGTGCCCTATTCAATTTTGCCCTGCAGGAAGGTAATTATGTTATCAGCAGGACCTTGAGATCCATGTACTGCAAAAAGAATAGTTTGGTTGCGAGACCAGTGCTCATGTTGACTACAAGGTTCAGACCAGAATCAGCTCTGTATAGTCTGTCGAACATTAATGCTCATCATAATTGCTCATTGTTATTCAGGTCTGTATTTTGTGATTGGCATCAAAGAGATCAAGTTCAAGTGAGTTTATTGTCATGTGTCCCTGATAGGACAATGAAATTCTTGCTTTGCTTCAGCACGCAGAACATAGTAGGCATTGACTACAAAACAGATCAGTGTGTCCATATATCATTATATAAATACATACACACATTAATAAATAAACTGATAAAGTGCAAATAACAGATAATGGGTTATTAATGATCAGAGTTTTATCTGAGCCAGGTTTAATAGCCTGATGGCTGTGGGGAAGTAGTTATTCCTGAACCTGGTCATTGCAGTCTTCAGGCTCCTGTACCTTCTACCTGAAGGAAGCAGGGAGATGAGTGTGTGGCCAGGATGGTGTGGGTCCTTGAAGATGCTGCCAGCCTTTTTGAGGCAGCGACTGCGATAAATCCCCTCGATGGAAGGAAGGTCAGAGCCGATGATGAACTGGGCAGTGTTTACTACTTTTTTAAATCTTTTCCTCTCCAGGGCGCTAAAGTTGCCGAACCAAGCCACGATGCAACCGGTCAACATGCTCTCTACTGTGCACCTGTAGAAGTTAGATAGAGTCCTCCTTGACAAACCGACTCTCCGTAATCTTCTCAGGAAGTAGAGGCGCTGATGGGCTTTCTTGATAATTGCATTAGTGTTCTCGGACCAGGAAAGATCTTCAGAGATGTGCACGTCCAGGAATTTGAAGCTCTTGACCCATTCAACCATCGACCCGTTGATATAAACGGGACTGTGGGTCCCCATCCTACTCCTTCCAAAGTCCACAATCAGTTCCTTGGTTTGGCAGGTGTTGAGGGCCAGGTTATTGTGCGGGCACCATATGGACAGTTTCTCAATCTCTTCTATACTCTGACTCATCCCCATCAGTGATATGTCCCACAACAGTGGTGTCGTCAGCGAACTTGATGATGGAGTTCGCACTGTGACCAGCTACGCAGTCATGAGTATAGAATGAGTATAGCAGGGGGCTCATCACGCAGCCTTGAGGTGCTCCCGTGCTGATTGTTATCGAGTCCGACATATTTCCACCAATACGAACAGACTGTGGTCTGTGAATGAGGAAGTCGAGGATCCATTTGCAGAAGGATGCGCAGAGGCCCAGTTCTGCGAGTTTGGTAACCAGCTTGGAGGGGATGATTGTGTTAAATGCCGAGCTGTAATCAATGAATAACAGCCTGACATATGCGTTTTTGTTGTCCAAGTGGTCCAGAGCGGAGTGGAGGGCCGGCGAGATCGCATCCACCGTTGATCTGTTGTGGCGGTAAGCGAACTGCAGTGGGTCCAGGTTTCTGTCGAGGTAGGAGTTGAATTCCTCCATGATCTACCTCTCAAAGCACTTCATCACCACAGGCATTAGTGCCACTGGTCGATAGCCATTGAGGCACGTCACCTTACTCTTCTTGGGCACTGGTGTAATTGATGCCCTTTTGAGGCAGGTGGGGACCTCAGACCTCAGAAGTGAGAGGTTGAAAATGTCCGTAAAAACTCCAGCCAGTTGGTCCGCACAGGTTTTTAGAACACGACCGGGTATACCATCAGGTCTTGGCGCTTTTCGAGGGTTCACCCCTCTGAATGATTTCCTGACGTCGACCTCTGTGACTGAGACTGAAATACCATCACAGCGAATGGGGGCTTGGGAAGGCACATCGGTGTTCTCCCTATCAAAGCGTGCGTAAAACGCATTGAGCTCATCAGGGAGTAATGTTTCGCCGACATTCGAGCTGTCTCCTCGTTTCGCCTTGTAGGAAGTGATTGCATTCAGCCTCCGCCACAGCTGCCGAACATCTGTCTCATTCTCCAGTTTGGAGCAGAAGTCCCTTTTGGCCTTTTTGATGGTCATACCAACATCGTATCTGGACTTCTTGTAGTGCACTGTATCATCAGACGTGAATGCTCGGTGTCTGGACTTCAGAAGAGTGCGGATCTCAGAGTTCATCCAAGGTTTCTGATTGGGAAACACTCGGAAGGTTTTTGTAGGGATGCAGTCCTCCACACATCTCTTTATAAAGTCTGTAATGACTGTGGCGTATTCATTCAAGTCCATTGCCGAGTCCTTGAACATTGCCCAGTCTACAGACCCCAAACAGTCCTGGAGTTGTTCCTCTGCCCCCCCCCCCCCCCCCCGACCAGCTCTGTACTGACCTCAACTCTGGGGCTGCGCTCTTCAATTGCTGCCTGTAGGCAGGAAGAAGCAGCACCGCGGTATGGTTGGATTTACCGAAGTGAGGGCGAGGGATTCTTGATGGTGGTGCAGCAGTGGTTGAGGGTGTTTGGTCCTCTGGTGCAGCAGGAGACATGTTGGTGGAAGTTGGGGAGTGATTTCTGGAGGTTTGCCTTATTGAAGTTCCCAGCAATGGTGGTAAATGCCTCGGGGTAAGACGTCTGCTGTTTGTTGACCACGGCGTGCAGCTCCTCCAGTGCCAGACGGACGTCTGCCTGAGGTGGGATGTAGACCGCGGTCAGGATGATGGAGGTGAATTCCCTTGGAAGGTAGAAGGGACGGCACTTCACCGCCAGATGTTCCAGGTGTGGAGAGCAGGTGTGGAGAGCTGGACAGGACTGCCACGTCTGAGCACCACGCAGAGTTGACCATGAGGCGGACGCCCCCCCCCTCTCCCTTTCCCATATGCCAGTGTACGGTCCATATGGTGGATGGAAAACCCTTCAGGCTCGACCGCTGGGGAGCTGGGGGTGAGCCATGTCTCTGTGAAACAGAACACAGAGCATTCCCTCAGTTCCCTTTGATAAAGCAGTCTTGCCCTTAAGTCCTCCACTTTGTTTTCAAGGGACTGTACATTGGCCAGTAGGATAGTAGGGAGAGGGGGTCGAAGTCCCCTGCGCTTCAGTCTGACCTGAAGTCCTGCCCGCCGGCCACGTTTCCGGACACAATGGAGGCTTCCCCTTTGTTTCCAGGTACTGAGTTTACTGTACCTGCTGTTTCTGCGGACCTGCGCTGGAACGGGGATTCCTTCACAGACGGCAGCTCCAGCTCCGTAACGAACGGGGGTTCCCCCTAAGACGGCAGCTCCAGCTTCATTGTTTCTGGGAGATACAGCCCGTCGGCTCTGGAGGTCATCCCGTGGTTTCCAGGTACCGTACCTGGGATCCTCAGTCGGGTCGAGAGTTTCACAGCCAGCGTGGGAAGATTTGAAGTTGGGGCTCCCGCAGCTGCGGGAGATCGTGAAACTGCCAGCGCTTTCAGCTGCCCAAGCAGCTTGTCTGAAACGGCACCGATTACTGCCGTTTTCCTGATGCAGGTGAGTTGATTGAAGTTGTAGGTAAATCTTTTCTGTTCTGGTGCTCCGCAAAAGTCGCTGCAGGCAGGCGCCATCTTGTATCCATCAAGGATGGGAGACCTCAAGTATTAGAGCTCTACATTCCATAGTTAATGAGATTGAGGAACAATGCATACTTCCAGCAAATAGGTTTTCAGCTTTGAAAATGTTTTGCCACCAGTTGGGAAATATAATTAGGAACTCCAATTCATAATTTTTTTTCATGTCGAGTGGTTTGCACCTTTTAAATAGGTTTATAATATTTGAAATCATTACACATTAACATGGATGATAAGTGTTTCATTTGAATATATAACAAACCAATGTTCAAATTATCATGCTCATTATTTGTCATTTTTTTAAAGGAAATATTAAAAACAGAATTTGTGCTCTATTGTAACGTAAGCTGTTAGTTTTACATAAACCATTATCTGTTGATAACCAGCTCAAGCAGTACCATGTGATTTGTGGTACAGTATTATCAAGTTGCCTAAACTGTTATAATTTGCTCGTGTTCAGCAAGTAAAATATTTTTGGCTCAATTGTGACATTATATATATTTTTTGGAAATTCTTTAACTAGTGGTAAAATATGGCATAACAAATGCAGTGATTTTCCTTGGAAAAAGTAAAATAAGATGCAGCCAATTAATATACAGTACTTCTTGAAGTAGTAGATATATTACTGTATGTGACAACTTGTTCTCATTAATAAAAGTAACCATTTATAATGGACTCTCATTTTAAATGTGTTGTTTCTTGGACAGTAATTATAATTAGAAATGCCCACCAGCGTGGAAATAATACATTGCTCTCTAAATGGACTACAAAAAGGGAGGGAATAAAACAACATCATACCCTTTCCCATACATATTTATTGTTGCCAACAAGCTGAAAAATGGAATATACGCAGCCACAAATTTGTGTAACATAATGTCACATATCAGTTTGTTGTAATCAGAGATCAGATCCAGCAGTTTTAGTTATTTAAAGTTATCAATATTCTTCACTTAGCAAATGTGATATTCAGCTTTTGTTTTAAAAAAAAGTTGAATTCAGGTGTAGGTGGCTCGTGCAGAGCGATGCAAATCTGGAATTGGTCTGGGTCTGAAGTTCACATAATGGTATTATTTTCAACGCATTTTAATTAATTCCATTCTACGGCAATATCTGCATTTCCAGTTATAGTCATCTCTGGGGTGGGCAGGAAGTTGTCTTTAAAGGGACAGTATTATTTTTTTCCTTGCTGAAGTACAAATGAAAGAGGCAAAGTGGTAACAAATCCAAAGGTGCAATCCTTTTAGTGGATTTTGCAAATCAATATTCTTGGAGACATACAGCAATAGAAACAGGCTCTTTGGCCCAACTTGCCCATGCCGAACCAAGGTGCCCATCCACACTAGTTTCACCTGTCCACTTTTGTCCCGTACCACTCTAAACCTCTCCTATCCTCCTATCCACTTACCTGTCCAAATGTATTTTAAATGTTGTTATATACCTGCCTCAACTACTCCCTCTGACATCTTGTTCCATTTTCGCACTACTCTCAATGTGAATAAGTTGCCCCTCAGGCTCCTATCAAATCTTTTTCCCATCACCAAAAACCTACGGCCTTTGGTTCTTGATTCTTTACTCTGGGTAAATAACTCTGTGCATCTACCCTATCTATTCCATCATCAATATTATTTTCCAAGCTTATTAATGAGAGATAATTTGTTGGTACATTCACCAAGGATAAATGAGTGTGGAAGTTGATTATGGCTATCCAACTATACTTCAAACTTAAGTTGCAGTGGAATAATATGTACACATTAACAGTAAGTGATAATACACTGGAAATACAAACTAAATTCAGGAACCAAGGTGTTAAATGGATTGAAATAGCACACAATTACTTGAGATAAGAACAGCTTCAGCTTCCCATTACTTTGTGTAATCTGTCGTGGTTTAGTCAGGTTTGACATATCTTTAAGTTAATAACCTTCTAAGTGATTTATATCAATTGATTAAATGTCAAGTCTTGGGCAAGCTCAGTCTATATCGTGGTGGACCTCTGTCGTGGAAAAATAAAGAACAAACTTTGTAGATTTGTTATAGAATTGTATTCACATGTTCTGATCTGAGAAAAAAAAAGAGACAATCTTCCACATTCTAATGTATTCCAGTGTCAATGAAATATAATAAATTTATTTGCATAGTAGCAATTGTATTGAAGTACCTCAGTTGCTCCAATCCATATATAAAATGTAGGTGTTTCCTTTGTGGTATTACCAGATTATTAAATCTTGAAGATAAATAAAAGTACACCAACACACGAACAATGCCATATATGCAGCCTTTTGTATGGTGGACAGAACCCGATTTAATCACATCGCATCTCAGAGATGATCTCACTGGCTCTCCACACATGTATGTCACGGAGGACTCTCTCGAACTTCTACAGGTGCACAGTAGAGAGCATGCTGACCGGTTGCAACGTGGCTTGGTTCGGCAACTTGAGCGTCCAGGAGCGGAAAAGGATGCAAAAAGCTGTAAACACTGCCCAATCCATCATTGGCTCTGACCTCCCTACCATTGAGGGGATCTATCGCAGTTGCTGTCTCAAAAAGGCTGCCAACATCATCAAGGACCAACACCATCCTGGCCACACACTCATCTCTCCGCTGCCATCAGGTAGAAGGTACAGGAGCCTGAAATCTGCAACATCCAGGCAGCCATCAGACTATTAAACACAACTTCAAACAAACTCTGAACTATAACAGCCTATTGCACTTTATCTGTTTATTTATGTGTGTGTGTGTGTGTGTATATATATTCTATGGTATATGGACACACTGATCTGTCCTGTATTTATGCCTACAATATTTTGTTGTGCTGCAGCAAGCAAGAATTTCATTGTCCTATCTGGGACACATGACGACAAAACTCTCTTGACTTGGCAAACTCTCTTGAGTCAGCTGAAAGGTGCATGGTTACTGGAATCTGAATAAAAAAGGTCAGACCAAAATAGATTTATTGTTTTAGATTATGTTAATAATTGTGAAGGGGTGGGAACTTCTCATGGCGGATATCACATTCATTGGTGAGCTAATGTTGAACACTTGTGTAAGATTAATTAATATTGAGTGGGTAAAATGGACAACACCTTGACAAATCTGTCCTGATTGCAAAATTGTAAAGAAATAGCAACTAGTTTTGTACTTGAATTTTACTTCGGAGTCACGTGAGTGACTACGTGAAGAAGCCCCGCCTGGCGCATGCTCGGCATTACGTCGTCGCATGTGAAGCTCCGACAGGGTGGAGAGCGCAGCTCCCACCAGCGTAAGTTTAACCCACAGTTAAGTCACTGTTGAACTTCCTTGCTAGTAGGTTTAAACTCTGTAAGTCTGCAGAGCCAGCTAGACTGCTGATGTATTTTGAAATTTTTTTTTTTAACTCTGTAACTCTGGCTCGAAATACGGAGCCAGCTAGAGTAAATGTATTTTTAAACTGCGGTAATTGAATAGTACGCGCTGGAACCGCAGTTTCCGATTTAGATCGGATCGGGAGATAAGGGCTGCTTTAAAAGCTGGCTCCCGCAATTTACCGCTATTTAGATCGGGTTTGGAGATAACGGCTGCGCTAAATGCCGGCTCCAAATACCCAGTAATTGTTAAATAAAGTCTGCTCTGAGTATATGTTACCAGATGCAGTTTCTTTATGGAAATGTATATAATCCTGAGTGATACTGAGGATAATACAAATATTCTGCAAGCAGAATGTGCATGTCAGAATTACAATTTTAAACATATATGGTTTATGCACAAATACAAAATAGTAAAGAAGTAACTCTCCTCCAAGCCAGGACAAGAATGTGGGGGATGCTGGAAATGGAGAAAATGCTCCACACTTGACTTAGTCAAGGGTTCTTGACCCAGATTTTTTTATTTTTTTTTTTAAAGAAGGAACTGCAGATGCTGGAGAATCGATGGTACACAAAAAGCTGGAGAAACTCAGCGGGTGCAGCAGCATCTAAGGAGCGAAGGAGATAGGCGACGTTTCGGGTCGAGACCCTTCTTCAGACTCATATCTTGACCCAGATATGTCTTCCCGTAAGGTAGGCTCCAAAGGAGTTTCCATACGCTGAGTATGGTGCCTATGAAAATGGGATTCTGATTCTCCAGTACCTTGGCTAGGTCTGGATGAGATCCCTAGAGCAAGTTAATGCTCCAAATTCTAATCAGTCAAGGGTTCTAAAGACCCATGAGATTCTAAGGCAGGCTTCAAAGGAGTTTCCATATACTGAGTATGGTGCCTATAAAGAATGAGAATCTCATTCACCAGTGCCTTGTTTAGGTCTGGATGAAGTCTCCTAGAGCAAAGACTCGGGAGTACCAGGGCAGGATGAAACTGACCCTGAAGCTGGTGTCCCTACTTATGTGTATACACCAGAGCACAATAGAAACGCTCTGGGTGTTCCTGATGTAGCACCAAGTTTTGCTATATCGGTATGGACTGGTGAGGCTATGGATGAACCTGGCGGCCAACATTATTTGGTTTCTCACCTACTCCAAGAAACTGTTATGACTGAAACAGTAAAAAATATATAAAACACCCGTCTATTGTGCCTCGCTCAGGGTGCCAACAGTAACTCAGTAATTGGGCACCCATGAGTGTAACAATCCGAGGACAGGAAATGTGTTCCAGCATGTCCTCTAGCTGATATTCAGTTGGCATCACTGCATTTGGGGAAGACATACATGGGTCGATAATGTCCAATACTTTTAAGACATGCTTGCGTTACTCTGCAATGCATACTCGAACCCAATTGTATGATGAAAATTGCCATTTGACTAACACAAAATGCAGGATTATGTGGGCAAGCTATAACCAGATTTATGATTGATGAAAAACTGCCCAAACAATTAAGGATATTTGCCTTATAAAATTTCTCATCCCTGCTTTGAGAAAACAAACAGGTTGAATACGAAACCCTATATTAAGAGAAGGAGATCTTCTGGTTCATTTACCGAAGTACAGAAACGTCATTCCATCACACATGGAATTTCTGGGAAACAACCTCTGGTCAGTTGTAAGATTACAATTGTTTTGTAATTCTGCATTAAATCTGATCGGCTTGGTGTTTGAATGTACCAGGAACTCGTCAGGTAGAGATAATATATCCCAGACACAAGTATGGGGGTTGCTGAGTCATTCTGGGACTCACAAACTTAAATTTATAGTTCAGTATAGACAATTTTTAAAAAAGTACACTTCAACACTGTAACAAAGTTGTTATCACAAGGCTGCTATATGGCTATTATTAGACCTAAAAAGATGCTTATTATTCAGGTACTTAAATTAATTGGATGGGTCAGCTGGAGGAATTACCTAATGGTGTAGCGGCACCATACGTGGTGACTAAAGCCAGATGTCACGCAGGTTCAAACAGTCGTTTATTGAGGCTCTACACGTTAGGTTGGTCCGCTAACTATAATATTGTTGCTGTAGCTGAGCAAGGTTGTTCTCTCGGGCTCAGCTACCTGTGGACTGCTAAGGTCTCGGGGTGATATAACCTTAAATAGCAGGACACTCCCTCTAGCCCATGACGTCACGTGCCAGCCCTCGTACCTCCTGACGAGGGTTCGCGCATAAGTGGCCCGAGTTTAGTCTGACGCCACAATGGGTTAAATTTAGCCCTCAGATTGCTCACACAATTATTGAAACCAGCACTGGTGTTAATGAGGGCTCAGAATCACATTGTAATGACTTATCTAGAGGATATGTTAATTGTAAATGGGAGATAGCTGAAGAACTGGGTTCAGCAACCATAAGCCTATTGAAAGGCTAAGGTTCTGTACATCCAAACAACATGTAAGTTACAGGCATCCCAAACAATTGATTATTTGGGGTTTGTCATTAATACTGTTGATATGTCAGTAACTTTACCAACAATTAAGGTTGGGGATGTTACAAATGCTTGTCTTGGTAAAAAAACATTATCCCACCATCCAAGAAGTAGCTACGGTTACTGGTAAAGTGATAGTGGTAAAGTAAAGCGATCAAAGTTTGCAAAGACCAGAGAATAAGCGTAAAAGGCGTGCAGGTCATTGATTAGGTCCATGCAGTTAGCAACTAAAAAGGTTGAGCTGAATTGCAATGATGGATTCTCAATGTTGCACAAGTTACTAGAAGTAAAAATGTGCTTGTTCAGTAGCCTTCAGTGGTATTACAGACTGATGGGAGTGCTCTCGGATGGGGAGCCAAGGACAGCGACACCAGTTGTGGTGGTCGATGGACTGTCCAAGACGATTAATTCTCCAAACACATGGTATGAATTATTTGGAGTTATTGGGGGCGTTTTATGCATCGATAGCTGTTTGTTCTACAATAAAGAACTTACATGTTCAATTACGAGTAGACAATGCCACAGCTGTGGGAGAAGACAATATTGTGGTAAGACAACAGATCACGAAAGTTCAATGACAATACAGAATGAATGTTAAAATTCAAAAAGTTTAAAAAAAGATTGTAAGACAGTATGAGTACCAAATGTTGATCTGTTGTGCCTGGATTAAATCTCCAGTGATCTAAATGTGTCTCATGGAAGCCAGACCCAGGAGCATTAGCGGTGGATGCATTCTCGCTACATTGGGGAAGTATAGTCTTTTATGTTTTCGCCATTTTGCCTGATTAAGCAATGTGTCACCAAAATAGAGCAAGTCTCCGCTGCAGGCGTTTGGTGGTTCCAAACTGGTATTGCTTCTCGGCCTTTTGGCTAAGATCAAGTGTAGTATCTGTTCTTATCAGTTCAATATCTGATATGTCCCTTATCTAGGGACCATTACTACACAGCCATTGTTCCCATTGGTGCTCAGAATGATGATTCAGACATTCATGACAACTCCCAGGTGCAGTAATTGTTGGTACATCCAGTAATAGGAGACGTCATCCATTACATGACCGTATTAATTGTTAATCTGCAGGTTCTGATGGAATGTCGGTTAGGACCATGGATGTCATAACTGCAGCTTGGAGATATAGCACTAAGAAACAATATATGTTTCATATAAGGAATGGGAAATCTTTTGTTTACAGTCAGATATATTTTATCATACTGCAAACATATCGGATGTATTGGAGATCCTCGCTATGTTGCACCTGAGTTACAGTACCATTAATGGAGCTCGGAGTGCTTTGTCCTCCTATTTAGGACAATTTTCAGAATGACAATTTATCGGGTCTCATCCGTTAATATCCCGATTTATGAGAGGAATTTTAATAAAATCCTACCAAACCCAGATATACAGAAATCTGGGATGTCAGTATAGTTCTCACATTGCTTCGGCAATGGACTCCAATTTCGTCACTGTCTTTTCAAAAGTTAATATTTAAAGTGGTTATGCTGATGACATTAATATCAGCACAATGAGTGCAAGCATTGCAAATGTTACGGTTACATTGTATGCAGTTGTCTGTAGATAAAATGACGTTTTATGTCAATGAGCTAAGCAAGCAACGCAAGCCAAGAAAGGCTGAAACCAATGTAATCTTTAAGACATACTCTGTCAACTAAACATTGTGTGTGGTTAAGCATCTGATTTAATATATATTGAATTAAGAGTCTCCGAGATTGTGAGACACCAATGTTCATTACCCACAAGAAACATATAAAAAAGTGACAGTACAAACTATTTCTAGACGGATAAACAGGTTCTGGATTAACTGGAGTAGACACTGATGTGTTTAAATCTCACTCCACAAGGGCGGTATCAATGTCCGTGGCAAAGGTGCAGGACATGCCGCTCGACCAAATTCTGGAGACCGCAGGATGGTCTAAAGAGGAACTTTTCTAGATTTTATGATAAACCTGTTGTCACAGTGCCAGGGTTGCACATGCTGTGTTGTGTTCTGTGCAAATTGTTTGCTTTGTTGCATATCATTTGTTGTAATTTCCCCAGGGATAGAGGGGTTATTACTTTTCTTTTTATTATTATTATTAAAATATTAAAATATTGCATAATTTCAAGCAATTTATATTTACTCACTACTGTGTAAACTCAAGCAGTGTGTCGTATGGAATGATCTACGGCATGAAAATTACAGAGCTTCAAAATCTTCACGTAGTCACTCACGTGACTCCGAAGTAAAATAGTAAGATTAAACAAGAACTTACCAGTTTGAAATTTGATCGTTATTTTATGAGGAGTTACGATGAGGGATTACGTGCCCTCCACTCCCAACCCTCATAATATAAATGATCATCTGGTAGTTCTAGTCTATGTAAGCCTTACTATCTTACTCCGGCTATTGGTTCTGTGTTTTTCACGCCGCTGCTTTGAAGTATGCCGAGCATGCGCCAGGCGGGGCTTCTTCACGTCATCCCTCATCGTAACTCCTCATAAAATAACGATCAAACTTCAAACTGGTAAGTTCTCGTTTAATCTTACTATTAAATGTGAATACCAAAATAATAAAGACAGAATAAATTGCTGTGGTGCAACAGGACACTTGAGTTTATGCTGAGAAACTTTAATTTATGCGATCACCACAAATCAGAAAAACAACTTCTGGAGCATACATGTGCACATTAAACACATAAATCCAGAAACTGTTGATGATTCTTTGCTTTTCCACAGAGCCTCTACAGTATAATCTGCAGGAAACATGAACTGATGAGAACTTAAAATGTTAACAACGTATTCTATCAAATATCTGAAAAATTGTGCATAGTTCCATGTCATGTTGCTTAGTCTTTAACATTGCATTGAACCATAATTGTTGATTAACAACCCTTCCGACTAAATTGTGTGTATTGTCAGTTTGATGATAAATATTTAAAATAACATAATCAATCTTTATTTTGTTAAATATTTTAATTTTTCACTTTCAACATGAATCTCATAGATAGTAGCAGGCAGCAAATAATCTGAAGGACAGGTGAAAATGATGTAATTGAAATGATTAGATTTTGGGGTGAGGTTATTGTGAGTTTAAACGTCATCTTACAATTGCAGTGCATTGCAAACAATTTTATACTGCCCTTGGAGGCGATAATGCACGAAAAAGTGAATATATTTTTGAACTCTAAAATGAAAGTTATCTGAAGTTGGTGTGATCTGGATTTTTCTGAGTTCTCAAACTAGCAATGTTACAAAATGTTGAGATTTTTAAAATCAAGTCTGCAATTTATCCCATCAGATAAAGCATAAAAATAAGTTTAATTTGACATCTAATTCACTTTCACATCTTGTGTATTAAAAAAGTTATAACCATTTTCATACTCAGAAATTAGCATCTTGTTCCCTATTGCTTTTCCATTGACTTAACACAAAAGCTGTGATCAAGGACAGTCAAAAGCCCATAACTTTCTTAAAAATTAAGAGATCTGAATGAAATTTTCAGTTATTATAGATTGTTTCATATTTGTTTCAGAATGCTTCAATCTTGGATGACCTGAAATTAAAGCATATAATTAGTTAGTTACCTATTTGTAGCTAATTACAAAATTCAATTACTAGATCTAAACATCTATCCATTTCTTAAGAAAAGATTAACATTTTTAAAAAGCCTAAGTGTCCAAATAACATTCACACAAGAATTCACAATATAACATGATTTTTAAATCTCATTGTCATTAATTTATAGGCCAAATGGAAGGAAGTTAGTGTTTCATTCCTGTAAATTAATGGCCATTTTAATCGTCTTTCGAGTAGGTTTTTTGGAAAGGGATCAATTGGAACGTTGCGGTGAATTTAAACCGCATATCGGCAGGAGAAATACTTCCGGTTCGCATGGGTCCTAAGTCACCTTTTCGCAATGTGAAATTTTGATTAAAGGCATCCTAAGAAACAAGTTTATATTAAAAAAATAAACGGTGTACCTTGCCTTGTCCCCTACATGAGATCCGTCCCATTGTCGGCGTTGACGGCATTAGAAGATGATTTTTAATTTACTCCTGCTATTAAATTATCCAGCGCTAATTTTAATAAACTTAATAAAACAGCAGTTGAAGCGATTTTTGTTCAGCAACTAAACAGTCTGTTCAAATTCGATTTGAATAGGCTGTAGAAAAATCACATTTTAAACCCGCCCCCCTCTCTAAGGCGCCAAAGTCGCGCACATGGCCAGTGGCAGAACTGCAGAACCGCTGAAGGTAAGTTTTGTAACATAAGTACTCAAACTGAACCTGCCCCCTATCTATTAATCCTATCTGTTGAGTGAGACGGCCCTAGGGTGGAGTGGCAGCAGAATCTCAAGCAATGTAATTAGTTCATGTTGGTGGGCAGAAAAACCTCAGATACAATGCGACAAACAGCAAATTCAGAACAATTAAAATCTGATAAAACACAATGAGCAATTTAAAAGTTTTTAAACGATACAGATTAGAAAAATAATGATATCAACTATTAAGTGTCGGGTAACATTTTTAGATAATTACTAATATTAGAGATAAACAACTAATTTAAGAAAAACCTTCCCTTATTCGCACCCCTTTAACCTTGCTGTCCAACCATTCCTTTGCAAATACATGGACCTGGTGATCTGGAGATATTTAAAATAAATTTACTACTTTTATTGGTGTTCGCCAATGAAACTAATCAACAGGATGACAAAAGGCTCATCTGCTATTAAAATCAATGGATTTCATTGATTTTAATAGCAGATACCTGAATAGAGTATCAGATATGTGAAAATGCTTTCACCACATCACCCCACCACTGGGTGAGACAGATGTTCAAGTGCATCTCTTCCAACCTTGTTTCACCTTTCTCCCCAGCAGCCTCTGCATCCAACACATAGAAACATAGAAAATAGGTGAATGAGGTGGCTATTCGGCCCTTCGAGCCAGCACCGCCATTCATTGTGATCATGGCTGATCATTCACAATCAGTGACCCATGCCTGCCTTCTCCCCATACCCCTTGATTCCGCTAGCCACAAGAGCTATATCTAACTCTCTTTTAAATTCATCCAGTGAATTGGCCTCTACTACCTTCTGTAGCGGAGAATTCCACGAATTCACAACTCTCTGGGTGAAAATTATTTTTCTCATCTCAGTTTTAAATGGCCTTCCTTTTATTCGTAGACGGGTCCCTGGTTTTGGACTCCCCCAACATTGGGAACATTTTTCCTGCATCAAGCTTGTCCAGTCCTTTTATAATTTTATATGTTTCTATAAGATTCCCTCTCATCCTTCTAAACTCCAGTGAATACAAGCCCAGTCTTTCCAATCTTTCCTCATATGACAGTCCCGCCAACCTGGGGATTAACCTTGTGAACCTACCCTGCACTCCTTCAATAACAAGGATGTCCTTCCTCAAATTAGGAGACCAAAACTGCACACAATACTCCAAGTGTGGTCTCACCAGGACCCTGTACAAATGCAGTAGGACCTCCTTGCTCACATTCATCTACATTATACTTCATCTGCCGTGCATCTGTCCACTCACTCAACCTGTCCAAGTCACCCTGCAACCTCCATGCATCGCAGTTCACACTGCCACCTAACTTTGTGTCATCTGCAAATTTGCTAGTGTTACTTTTAATTCCGTCACCTAAATTATTAATATATATTGTAAATAGTTGCGGCCCCAGCACCAAGCCTTGCAGCACTCCACTCGCCACTGCCTACATTCTGACAGGGACCTGGTTATTCCTACTTTGTTTCCTGTCTGCCAACCAATTCTCTATCCATGTCAATACCCTACCTCCAAAACCGTGGACCTGCCCTCCCACATTGCATGCTTTGCCACACTCCCCACAACCCCGCCATTCACTGTGATATTTACAAATGCAGAGACGATTTAACGATTACTTTTTATTATGTCGACTGATTATTTTGCTTCATTTTAGATTTTGGTTGTTTCACTTTACAGTTTGATTGCTACTTCACTTCATAAAGAAATACTTTTAAAGTTATGTTGTGGCCAGTTTGCACGTTGTGCCTTTGCAGCACACTCTGCCCTCACATATGCTGACTGCATAATCTTAAACCTCTAAAACTTCTGAACCTTGTGGTGCTCTCCTGAAAAACTGGAACGCTTGGAACATACAGCATGCTTATACAACTTTATGATGACCCAAGATAGACACAAAATGCTGGAGTAACTCAGCAGGACAGGCAGCATCTCTGGATAGAAGGAATGGGTGACGTTTCGGCTCGAGACCCTGCGACAGGCTGATGATGACTTCAGACAGAATGGTGACCCATTTATGTTGTGATCACTTGCGGATCGTGTGCAAAGTTAGAGCACATGGTATTGGGGGTAGGGTATTGTCATGGATAGAGAACTGGTTGGCAGACAGGAAGCAAAGAGTAGGGTCCTTTTCAGAATGGCTGACAGTGAATCGTGGGGTGCCAGGTCGGTTCTGGGACCCCAGTTATTTACAATATATATTAACGATTTAGACGAGGAAATTAAATGTGGATGCCACAATGTTGGGTGGCAGTGTGACCTGCGATGAGAATGCTATGAGGATGCAGGGTGACTTGGATAGGTTGGGTGTGTGGGCAGATGCATGGCAGATGCAGTATAATGTGGATAAATGTGAAGTTATCCCCTTTGGTGGCAATAACAGGCAGGCAGATTATTCTCAGAATGGTGTCAGATTAGGAAAAGGGGGTGCAACGCGACCTGGTTGTGCTTGTACATCAGTCACTGAAAGTAAGCATGCAGGTACAGCAGGCAGTGAAGAAAGCAAATGGCATTTTGGCCTTCATTGCGAGAGGATTTGAGTTTAGGAGCAAGGAGGTCCAACTGCAGTTGTACAGGGCCTTGGTGATACTGCACTTGGTGTATTGTGTGTTCAATTGTGGTCTCCTAATTTGAGGAAGGACGTTATTGCTATTGAGGGAGTGCAGTGTAGGTTCACCAGGTTAATTGCCAGGATGACGGGACTGACATATGATGAAAGAATCGGTCGAATGGACTGGAATTTAGAAGGATGAGGGGATCTTTTTGAAATTCTTGAAGGTTTGGACAGGCTAGATGCAGGTAAAATGTTCCCGATGTTGGGGGAGTCCAGAACAAGTGGTCACAGTTCATGAATAAGGGGCTGGCCATTTGGGACTGAGATGAGGAAAAACAATTTCACCCAGAGAGTTGTGAATCTGTGGAATTCTCTGCCACAGAAGGCAGTGGAGGGCAATTCACTGGATTTTTTACAAGAGAGTTAGATTTAGCTCTTAAGTAAAGGAATCAAGGTATATGGGGGGAAAAAACAGGAACGGGGTACTGATTTTAGATGGCCAGCCATGATCATATTGAATGGCGGTGCTGGCTCAAAGGGCCGAATGGCCTACTCCTGCACTTATTTTTCTTTGTTTCAATGGATATTATAGCTTACGCAAGGATCCATACCAATTACACGATTGTGCACGAAAAACCAGTAATTGATTGCTTTTCAGAAAATGTAACCATATCCAAACAGGTGAGAAATAATTCAGATTTTTCAGGGATATTGTATGAAAATTGAGACTGCTGGGCTTGATCCATTTAATAAGGCACTAACCGGTACTCACCATGACCCTGTAAAGTTGTGTGCATTGAAGCATGACTGAAAATTAACTAATAGTTTCCAAAGTTCTGCTTCTTGGAAATGTAAAAAATATTAGCATTTGTTTGAGAAAGATTTTTAATGCCCTTTTTCCGGTTTTGGATTACTTTGGTTTCTCAGTAAATGTTTATATCTGGGGGAGTTTTGGACGTCTACAGACAATTGACATGATCTGTTCAGGTTGACATTCAGATATATCTTTGAAGCTCTCCTCTTAAAAAGATTAATGATTTCAGCCTGAAGAAGCAGAGTGCGCTATCACTTTCCGAGCATTTGCTCTGATAGAAAATTCTACTTGCATTCTAAATTTGTAGCTGTACTTCATCTAAGCTTGTATATTGCGGTTTCAGGAAGACTCAATTTAGAATAATTTGGCCACAAGGAGATGATATGATTAATCAACCTTATTGTTCTAAGCTGCTTGGATGTTCTATGTTTTGTTAATGGCTACATTAATTAAGCATGTATATTATTTTATCCTGTCAAAATACACATATTTCAAAATCGTCTTTTTTGCTGTTTTGCTTTTTAATTTCCTGCTTGGCTCCCACTTAATTATATCTTTTGTGCCAGTACACTATTTTGACCTGATGGTGCATGGTAATTGAAGTTTAAAAATGTGAAAAATAAACTTATTGCAGTTTCCGGTGGGCATTTTACAGCGTAGCATTTCTGTAGGCATTGCGCTTTCTGTAGGTATTGCGCTTACAGTGGATGAGAGTCTTAATTGCGTACCTTTGGAGAACTTGTCCTTGAGGTGAAAGTGCGTACTTTTGGAGAACTTGTCCTTGAGGTGAAAATGATGAGATAACATACATATAAGTCTATTTAGCAGATCCTCTATAAGAATGGCAATTGTTGGACTGTTGACTTGTAATTCTCCGCAAAATCTCATACCTTCCTCATAATTTTCGTTGCAATGTGGATCTTCTGGTTAGTTTGGAACACTCAGTACCAAATAGGAGCACTCAGAGAACAATGCTGTCCACGATTTTCTGCTGAAAACTTGATTGCAGTGGAGAATTGAATAAAGACAGATAAATATTAGTTGAGTTGTGTGTAGTTTTACATTATTAACTTGTGTTTATTTTCACAGTGAAGGAGATAAATCTACAGGACATTAAGGAAGACCCAGAGTGTGATCCAGAGGAGAACAGCATACTTTTCATGGGAATATTGATAAAAGCTCTGGCAAAACTGAAAAAGATTCCGGAGACAGTCAAAGCAACTAAAGAGCGTTTCAATCAAGAACTGGAACAGATTGTGAAACGGTCCACAACCCAGATTGCAGACCATGCTTATCAGCGAGGTGAAATTGTGTCACAGGAAAATCAACCAAGGTAGTTTGTTGTATTTCATGAGCGATAAGGGAAGTCCCTGTGTTAATTAGCATGTCAAAATGGAATGTCATAATTTAAAGGTCGCAATCACGAATTAATCTTTAACAGAATATCTTTGAGATTTTTACTCCAAATTTCCATATTTTGAAGCTCTGCCCTCATATACGAAAAACCCTGTGAGCTTTGGTATTCAGTGCACTTTTGAGCCTGAGATGGATTTGATTACTGCCTTTACTTATTGAATGTCCTGCTGAGTTACTCCAGCATTTTGTGTCTATCTTTGGTTTAAACCAGCATCTGCAGTTCCTTCCTACAGCTTGCTATCTGGTATTGGTTGGAGGGTTTATTTTCTGCTGATTTTAAACTTCAAGATTGTTAATTAACAATTTTGGTGTATCTGATTAATTTTTTGGCTTAACACCTTTTTGAAAGAGTTGAATCCACATCTCAATCTCTTCTTTAAAATCAATCAATCTTCATCTTGAATTCTAAATCTTGAAGGGTTCACATTGGCTCTTCTGTTCTGTGCTTATGTTACACATTTTGAAGATAGGGCTCTAAACTTCAAGCATTTTTGGAAATTAGGTCTTCCCAGTGAGTTCCCAAAGATTTATGAGAATTAAACTTGTTCCATTCTCCTCCGAATGAATAGGAATACTGTCACAATTCTTGTTCTCTGCGATCACGCGAGAAAATGCATGTAGTCTCTAGTCATAAGTTAGTTGTGAACATGATCACAGAATAAGCTATGACAAGAGAGCAAGCAAGCACGGGGAGAGTGGCTGCCAACCAACCTCAATGACTCCGCAAGTGGGTGAGAGGGCTTGTCTACTCTCAGCCCCTAGCTCTGCTTGGCTCAACCCTGCCCCCAATTGTAGGGCTTCATGAGAGGTGGGTGAGTGGTGAGAATAGGCATGCATATGTCCCATTCCCACTCAGCTGAAGATGCTTATAGCCCCATCAATTCCACTGGTCTCGCAAAAGCCTGGGGAAATATCTCGTTCAATCCAAAAAACGACTGCCTGTGTCCCTACAGCAGCTGGCAAATACATTCCCATGTAGATCTCCGAACGGCGACTCAAACATCAATTCCTGCCAAAGACATTGCCTCCATCTCAGCAGCATACAGATGCACACCTAAGACCATACTGGCTATGGCTCTGAATCACTTGCATTGCTGCACAGACTCACCTGTGAAGCTTTGCTATAATGTTAGTCATGGTTAACTTGTTTCACAAAATGGTTTAAAAATTCATCCGAAAATCTTTGCAAATTCGAAAATGCGTAAGTCGAGGCTTTTGTAAACCAGGGATTGCCTGTACAAGTGTGAATTATTGAGAATTGATTTAACCTATCTAGCCATACTTAATATCGAGCCACCAATAAAGAAGGAACTGTTGGATGGGGCACTGAACTGCATTTGAAACTCTCTAATCACTGCAACTGTGCAAAGGATGATCATCCCCTTCTTATCAATCTTTAACATTCTCCACCCTTTGTCATTGTTGACCAAACCACCGTCCTCCAATGCCTCTACACTGATTTCTAGCATGTGGGCATTCATACCTAATTCCATTCTAATCTTCAAAATGAAGTGCTAGAGAACTGCAATGGGTCAGGCAGCATCTATATCAGGAATATCAAGCAAAATTTCCGGTAGGGACCTTTCTTCAGACTTCAGTCATTTGTCCATCCCTCCATAAATACTGCCTAGCCCACCAAGTTCCTCCACCACTTTGTGTTTTGCTTGTAGATTCTCTGCACTCTTTCCACCATAACGACCTCCTTCCTGTGGCAGGCTGACCAAAACTGAATACACTATTCTAAGTGAAGCCAGAGTAAACTGATGGAAAATGACTTGCTTCACAGCATGCAGTATAATTAAGCACTTTGACTTGTTTGTAATGTCAGATATTTTGCTTTTTGTATGGCATTTATCTGGCTGGATTTAAGTTAGTGTTTTCAATTTGCCACATTTTTTCTCAGAAAGCTTACTTGATTGCTCAGAAAAGGGGATACATTGAAAGGCTACATTGCTGTAAGGAATAGCCATTCCTGGATAAATTGTCTTGACAGACTTGTTTTCCAGCAATCAATAGATCATGATTTGTGAAGATGCAAGTGGAAATAAACTAATTGTCTGCAGTCTTCACAAGTAGTGATAGTAAAGAGGGAATCAAAACCTATTGTCTTCTGGCTAACTGTCCTTTGAACAGAAAGCTTAATGCACTCTAGAAATTGAACTACAATTTATTTTTGGGAATATATATATACTAAACTATCCTGGCAGCCTGTTGGTAGAGAGGTAGCTGGTTCAGGATTTTGGATGGTGCAGCACCGTAATTAATGACTAAACTGTTTATGCATTTATGTTTATATAGCAAGTACCATTTATGTGTGATCGTCAAGCAACTGTTTTTAGTTTACAGTGAAGCTCAATTGGATAATGACATTTGGAATAAAATAAGAGTTTTGCTGGAAAAGAAGATATTACATTTTTACAAAGCAAATTGTTCAAATGTAATTTTCTAAATTCATCACTGTAGGAAGAAATCTATTTTCCAAATGCCAGGTCCAAACCTCCACAGGTTTTAAGGCCATGTATTTGTGTGGCATGTTCACTGTGGTTCTAATGTGATATAATGTAGTCATATCTAAGGCTCTTCGGCCTAACTTGACCATGCTAATCTGGGTTAGTCCCATTTGCCTGTATTTGTCCCATATCCCTTTGACCTCTTCCTATCCATATATCTTGACTTTTGAAAGTTATGTTTGTATCCACTTCTATGACTTTTGGCAGCTTGTTCCAGATATAGACTATCCTCTGAGTGAAAATTTGCCCCCTAGCTCTCTCTTAAAACCCCTCTCTCATCTTAAGCCTCTGCCCTCTTCCTTCATCTACCGTGAGGAAAAGACTGAGTGTTAACTTTATCTATGGCATTCATGATTTTATATATGTCAACAACTTGATTAGTGTTGAGAAATTTGCATTCTTATTTAATAGTGCAAACTTGATTTACCAAGTGCATGGACACAAGAAACCTTTGATTGAACATGCAGAGTTTTATTGCACTGTTGTAGATGTTTTGACTCGGACATTTCTGATAATGAATTGAAAGGTTTTCAGTTCCCAGCTTTTCTCTGATTAACCAGATGAGCCCAAAATTATTGGAAGCATGTTCATCATGTGTCTGAAAATTGGAGTTATGCTTGTTTTCAGAATCAGTTCATGAAGGATTTGATTAACATGTTTTTAACTGTTTTGACATTGACTTGGTTGGGTGGTACATTTTGGTGTCATTAGTGGGCTTTGGGAAAGTTGACATGTGGATTTAAAGAGTGGGGTGTTATTTGTAGGAAGTCCATTACTGACCATTTTAGCAGACTGATTTTCATTTGAATTTGTTTACAGGTTATTACTGGAGCTTCTGGAATTATTATTTGAAAAATTCTACGCAGTAGCTGCTGCTCATAAAATTGTTCTTGGTTATCTTCACCAAATGGTTGTGTCACCTTCTGGTTTGAATGTGAGTGAAATCAAACTCTATGACATGGCAGAAGTGTGGGCAAGGATCCAGAATGTGCTTCAGGTAAGCCAAGGACAATCAAGATATTGAGTCACTATTTAACCTAATGTGTTGCAATTACCGTTCTGTCCTTTATTTTTACATGCAGATATTTTTCCCACTTGTTAAACTTTTGGAGACAGCAAATTGATGTCAAATTTGGATTATATTATGCGAGTATTTAATAAGAACCCTTGGGACTAACACTAAACCACTTGCAAAAATTATCCGTTCTGTTCAAGTATATTTTTGGAAACCAGTATTTTTTCTTCCTATCACATCTCTTTTCACAAACCTTCAAGCAATGATAAACAGATGTATACAATTTAGGTTGTGGGCATATCATTGAGGGTCTCAACCCGAAATGTCGCCCATTCCTTCTCTCCAGAGAGGCTGCCTCACCCGCTGAGTTACTCCAGCATTTTGTGTCAATCACTGTACCTTAATTGGTACACATGACAATAAAAGACCTTTGAAACCTTTGAATAGAAGCAATTGAGTTTGTGCATCTTTTGTGATTTTTGCTCTGTCTTTTTTATTTTGGAACAAATATTTTATGCCTTTTGTGACACAGAAGGATGTCTCCTTTGTAATTTTAAATAATATCTTTCGTACAGACTTTACATACTTCTAGTACAGAGCTATTGATCAGCTATAGATCTTTCCCATGTTGTGAAGAAAATACACAATGGTATATTTTGGAAAGGGGAAACAAATGACCTTTGGCATATCAATTTTCTTGCAGCATGAATTGTTGCTAACATTCCTGGGTGGGAATGAGCTGCCAGATGAGTTTGTTGAGACATGTACAATAGCAAGATTAAAAAAATGTTTGGACAGGTGCACGGATAGCAAAGGTTCAGAGGAATATGGACCAAATGCAGGTAAATGGGTCTAGTTTAGATTGGGCATCTTGGTCGACATGGTTGGGCTGAAGGGCATATTTCCATGCTGTACGTCTCAATAACATCACACACATCACATCCACCATGCACAATATCTATTTTAAGGATTATGTTGAAGATGTGGTTTGCAAGGTTTGCAATTTGAATAATTGCACAAAATAATATTTGTCTTGTCTTGTAATTATCTATAATCAATCAATTATAGATTGATTAATGTCTTTTACGTAACTGATACAGCAAGCAACATGCACCTAGCTATTCAGCTAATATGACTGGATGGGTCTGAGGAAGTGGTGCGGAGGAAAGTTTTAACACATTGGAACAAAGTTTATTTTTCATTTTGATGCTCCTAGCATCCACGTTACAGAGGATAAAAAAAGTCGATGTAGATTGACATAGAAACATAGAAAATTGGTGCAGGAGTAGACCATTCGGCCCTTCGAGCCGGCACAGCCATTCAATTTTGGCTAATCATCCAAAATCAGTACCCCGTTCCGGCTTTTTCCCCATATCCCTTGATTCCCGGAAGGGGCTGTCCCACTGCGGTGACCTAATCTGCGAGTTTAGAAGAATTTGCCCTCGACTCAAACTCGCAGCATGGTCGACATGTGGTCCTAGGAGGTCCTATGAGGTCACTGGAACTCTCCTTCATGCTGGAAGGACGTTCCCGCATACTCGCATCCTCAGTTTGGTCGAGAAAATTTTTTCAGCATGTTGAAAAACTTCCGCGAGTAAAAATTGGTCGGCATGGTTCTTTTGAACTCGTAGTGCAGTGGAGTGGGGTTGCTAAGTAGTTACAGGCAGTCGAGGGCAGCCGTAGGCAATCTCCTTCGCTGACCGGGTATTTTAATTGGCTCATTGGAGTTTTCAGGACCAAGGAAAACCGACCAGTAGGTTAAATGCCCGCTAAACTTTACTATAAGTTATCTGGCTTTCCCTGGCCCCTGCCTTTGCGATGTGTGTGTGTGTGTGTGCGGTCGGTCGATCAAGCTCGCGGTTTCATCGCTGACGGTCGATCCAGCTGGAGGTTTTTCAGGCAAGTGCCCTCGAGCTTGAAGGTCGAAGACAATTGCTGAAAGGTCGCATCAGTGTGACAGGCCCTTTAGCTCTAAGCTAAATTTTGTTAATGCAGGCATCATGTTGAGAACAACCAGTATAAACATTACCAAGTTCTTGCAACTTGAATTCGTAAGCATTGGTTAGAAAGCCACTCTTCCCTTGAATATATCAATGACTTCTAATCACTCTGATATCCGTTGGATTATATTGAATCAAAAGCCTCTGAGTGCATTCTTGTGAACTGCAAGTTGAAAAAGGCTTCATTGGAATGTCCCTCTAGTGTCTCAAAAGTACAAATATGACATTTATTGTTCTGGATGTTTTTTTGTAAATGGCCCAATTTTCCTCAGAGAAAAAACTTTGTTTCTCAGAACTGTTAAACATTTCTGAGATCCCTGTATTTCAGATTTTAAGAGTAAATCGTAAACATGCTTTTGTTGCAATGATTAGATGGTGTTGAAATTACATTGATTAGGTACTCCCTCCTCCTTCTCGTTGCAAAAAGAAATAGCGGTAGCTCCTGCAGACAAGCCCCAATATTCTATGTGCACCGTGGCTTAAATACTAAGATGTCTTCATGCAGCATGCCCTAGCTGATCCATCAAAGTACATTCTAAGAATATAATTCTAAGAATTGACTATGATTTGGGTTATAAACAGCAAATCCAATGATTGATACCTAGGATCCAATACAAGAGCATATTTCCCCAATAATTTCTCCTTCAAGTCTCAATTTTTCAAATAACATTCTCCACATAAATGCATCTAGTAATTTTATTTGGTGAAATGTGAAGTGCTACTTCTGCCTGCATGTGTGATGGAATAAAGAGGGAAGATAATTCAACTCATTTGTGAGCCTGCAAAGTATTTGCTACCTTGATGTCAGAGGAAAATGGATAGTCACAAATATATATATTTTTTGTAAAATATTTTTATTAGAAGTAAATACATATTAAGAAGAAATAATATAAAATCGAAAAAAAAGGAAACATATTATTCGTCACATACATTCTTAATATTTTTAAAATTTACGGTCATTCTTATTTATACTTCTATATTTTTTATTATTTTATAAGCAGTAGGAAGTAAAGAGAAATAATAAAAAGAAAAATAAATAAGAAAGAAATAAAAAATCAATAAAATGTGGAGTATTAAGCAAGATATTCTTCATTGGAGATATATTCGTGGTCTATTGTATATAATTCTTCATCTATTCCTTCATTTAGGCTTCAGTCAGGGCCTCGAACCGGACCACCTTAACCCTTTAAGTATTCAATAAATGGAGACTATATTCCTTTGAATTGATCTAACCTGTCCAATAGGACAAGTCTTAATCTTTCCAGGTGAAGTGTCTCCGACATTTCTGTAATCCACATTTTGATTGTGGGGGATATGGGACCTTTCCAAAATCTTAGTATTAATTTTTTACCAATTATTAAACTATAACCAATAAAAATTATTTGTGGTGTTGTTAGTAGCTGATCCGTTTCTAATATTCCTAATATTATTAATTTTGAGTCTGGAATTAAATTTGCATTAACTACATTCGAGATTATCTTAAAAATTTCTGTCCAAAAATTAGTAATGAATGCGTTAGATTAGCTTCTAACTGCTGACATTTATCACATATAGCAGAAACATTTGAAAAAATTATGTTTAATTTGGATTTTGAGAAGTGTAATCTATGTAAAACTTTAAATTGTATCAAGGAGTGTCTGGCATTTAATGAACAATGGTGTATATGTTGTAAACTTTCATTCCATACTTCTATACTAATTGTTTGACCTAATTCGTTTTCCCATGCTTGTCTATATTTTTCCGTATTTGGTAAATCATTTTCCAGTAAGATATTATAAATATATGATATTAATTTTTCTGTATTCGGATGTTTATTTAGACATTCATCTACATGTTTCTGTATTCGGATGTTTATTTAGACATTCATGTATTTTAGTGTTAGCAAATAAAATCAAGCTAATTTCGAAAGGTGAACAGTCTTCCTTTTCCATTTTTAACCAGTTTGGTTGTTTATCTACTTCTTCCAACCAGAAATTCATATTTTTTTATATTAACTGCCCAGTAATAAAACATGAAATTAGGCAATGCAAAACCTCCATTCTTTTTGATTTACATAGATGTTTTTAAATTATTCTATGGTTCTTATAATCCCAAATCAAATTGGTAACTTTTATATGGTAAGCACCCGCTGAGTTTCTCCAGCCTTTTGTGTACCCTTGGTAACTATAGAGTCCACTTTCTTAAAAAAAAATTTTAGGAAGATATATTGGGATCAGTTGAAACAAGTATAATAATTGCGGAAGAAAAATCATTTTTATCGCATTAATTTTACCTAGCATTGAAATAGGTAATGGTTTCTAATGTAGGATATTCTTAAGTAGTTTACTCAATAAGGGTGGGAAATTGGATTTAAATAAAGAATCATATCTTTTTGTTACATAAATTCCAAGATATTTGATTTTTTCATATGCTATCTTAAAAGGATATTGTTGTAATATATGCAAGTTATTTCCCATTATTGGCATGTTCACTTTTATTCCAATTAATTCTATATCCTGAAAACAATCCAAATTGAGTTATTAAATCTAATAAGTTAGGAATACTAATTTCCGGCTTTGTGATATAAAGTAATACATCATCTGCGTATAAAGAGATTTTATTTTCAGTTTCTTTAGTTTCATACCCGTATATTTCAGGATGCAATCTCACGGATTTTGCTAGTGGTTCTATTGCAAGTGCAAACAGTAGTGGAGATAAAGGACAACCTTGTCTGCAGCCGCGGAATAAGTTAAATTTAGTTGTTAACATTTGGTTTATTAATATTCTAGGTGTTGGCTTGGTATATAGTAACTTAACCCATGTTATAAACTTCTCCCCCAACTGAAAAATTTCCATAACCGAAAATAAATAAGACCATTCAAGTCACAAATATATTTACTGGACCTGTTCACGGAAATGGTAACTCAGAATTATCTCTCAGAAGATTTTGCAAGGTATAAAACCAAAGCTCAATACTGTTAAGCAAGGCCTGTTGATTTGAAAGAAAGGTCTCATGAAGCCTGACAATTACAAGGAAACATTTAGATGGTGTTCAGAGCTCTCCAGACAAATGCATATCCCTAGTAACTATAAACCATATTGTCTTGCAGGCTAATCAATTTAAAAAGGTTATAATATTGGTACAACTTATATACTAGACCAAGTGGGACCCGTTGGGTCCCGCCTACTCAACGCCCGGTTTTGGGAGGGGGGGAGGGGCGTCCTGCAGCATCACACACACACTAAAACCACCCCCCCACACACACACTAACCACACCCCCCCCACAAAAACACACACTAACTACCCCCTTGATATTATATTAATATTATTAATTCGCTCCTCTTCCCCCCATCCCCCACCCTATCCACTCACGCACTGCCCCCAACTCGCAGGCGCGGCTAGAGAGGGAGAGGGAGGGAGGTAGAGAGCTTGAGGGCAGAGGCAGGCAGGGGCAGAGGTGGAGGGTAGAGGGAGGAGGGCAGGGGCAGAGGGAGGGCGGTGGCAGACGGAGGGCGAGGGAGGGGGCAGGGGACGGGGGCAGAGACTGAGGCAGAGGGGACTGGGGCGAGGGAGCCGGGGGGCGGAGCGGGGCAGAGAGGGAGGGGGGTAGGGTTGGGAGGGGGTGCGCGGCATCACAGGAGACGGCTGGTTCATGAACGCAATACTCCCTGGCTCCAGGCTCTGCTTTTGTCCAGGTCCATGCGCCGACCCAGAGCGAGTACTTGCCTGTTCTTTCTGCGTCTTTTGAATAACCGGGGGGGGGGGGGGGGGGGGGGGGGAGGGGGGGGTGATGTCACTCACAGCTCGTGGAAGAAGGGTGCACGGAGCAGACCGATTGTGACGTCATCAGCGAAAGACAGTGGTTTTTAAATTCAAAATTTTTTCAGATTTGTGAACATTTTAAGTAATAATTTTACCGTTACTGCGTCGTCTTTTCGAGGAGATGTGACCACACACACACACACACACACACACACACACACACACACACACACACACACACACACACACACACACACACACACACACACACACACACACACACACACAGACACACACACACATGCACAAACCATGATCATAGTTTTATAAGTATACAGATTATCAGAAACCATGCTCTTTTTGGGAACTGCAAAATAATTAAGAAGGGCACAAAATAATTATGAAACTACCAGGAAGGTTAATTAATGCAGTAAATTGTGAAATAATAAATATTTTTGATGGGAAAAGGAAAGCACGGGATGATAAAGTCATAGGACGGGTCAATGGGCCGTCATTGGTCAATGGAGCCCCGTGGCCAGGGCCTATGATGACGGAGCGGCGGCATCAGAAATGGACTTGGCAGTGGTCATCGAGGAGGTCGGTGTGGGGATTGATGAAGAGGCCGGTGCAATGGTCGTCGAGATCCGCAGTTCGTGGAGGGTGCAGTCAGCCTAAGGACGGGACACGTGGGTGCCTGAGACCAAAGAAGGACCAAGCGTGGGTGGACCACCATGACGCGGGCCAAAGAACAAAGGAGGACCTGGCATGGGGGAACTTCATAAGGCAGGTGGGGAGAACAAAGCAGGACCTGGAGTGGGATACTTTGTACCTTTGTCGGCGCCCTTTATGTGGTGGCTCTTTGAATACCTTGGGTACGCAAAACAAAACATTTCACTGTTACTTGTCACATGTGATATTAAGGTTTTCATTTATTCATAGAGTCATGCAGAGTAGAAACAGGTGCCACGGCCCAACTTGTCCATGTCGAACAAGACACTCCATCTGTGCTAGTTCCATCTGTCCATGTTTACAGTCAATAAATGTTGCAGAATGTGGGAAAGAGCATCGGACTAAAGATGGAGGCACTAGAGGCTGTAAATGTAGCAAAAAGGGGAGAGTCACGATGAAGGGCCTCAATGCAAATTGTCGACCGTCCATTTACGCAGTAGATGCTGCCTGACTCACTCAGTTCCTCCAGCTGCACTACTTAAATTCAGACAGCAGAGTAACCTTAATTGGTCCCTTGATCGCGCTGTCAGAATTTAAGGATTTGTGGGAAGCAGCTGTCATGAGTGAGGCCGGCGAGCGGCACGAAAGAGGTTTTCAGACGGAGAGCAGTGCCAGAGGTGAGCGGGGGCCGGCAGAAGGCGCTGAGGTGGCGGCCGGTTCCGCTGTCCGGTCCTGGTGGCCGCTTGCAGCCACCCGAGCTGCTTCTCCCCCCCAGCCACAATGCGGTGGCTCCGCGCCCGGAGCGTCGCGGCAAGTGAGTTGCTGGCATGATCCATGACCCCCTCCCTCTCAACGCTCCTGTCCTCCTCGCAACTTTATCCCAGGCCAGACTTCCCACACGCTGTGAAAGGAACTCTCCCATCCTCAGCGGCACTGTCCTTTTACAGCCACTTCCCATCAGCTGCCAGCAATGAGGGATAGACTTGGATATCCCTCAGTACAACATCATCGTTCTTGATGTTGCTGTACTGAGGGATAGCCAAGTATATCTTTCTTGGCTAACAACCTTCCAACTTCGACTTCCAAGACGCATGTAAATTTCCGTGCCTTATTTTTGGGTAAAAAATAGCGTCTTCATTTCCGGGAAATATGGTATTTAAAAACATATAGCACCAAGAAATGTACTTACCACATCATTTATACACAAACTCAAATTTTCTCTCTTTGTTTCTTAAGATACACTTAAGATAATGGTAATCCATGTTTGAAAAACCCGCCAAGAAACTTGCGCTGTGCATGCGCAGTACTGCAAAGGCAGAATTTCAGCAGCCTTCAGTCCCCTGGAAAGGAGCAGGGGACTGAAGCAGCGCCAACGGCACGTCAGCTGCACAGACCTTCACGTGTTACATGTACTGCGGATGAAAGGCACGGAGAATTATGCCTACCTAAGAGATCGATCTCTTAGGTAGGCATTATTCTCCCATGCCTTTACTATTTATATTTAATAATTATCATTTTATTATTTTAGTGCCTACCTTGCCTACCCTGATGGCACGTGACTTGGTATATGGGCATCTTGAATGGCACGGGTCGATGGGACTGTTTTCAGGATGCATGACTTTATGACTCTCCGTATTTACTCTGACAACATCCATCAAGATCATGTATGTTTCAATCAAGTTGTCTTTCCTTTTTCTAAACTTCTGACAGTTCCAAGCTCAGCTTAGTCCAATCTTTGCTCATTAAAACAAATCAACATTTCCAAGTATTGGTCCTGTAGACTTTCTCTGAATGTCTTCCATATTGTTTACATCTTCCCTTAAATAAAGGAATCAACACTGTTCACAATATTCCAGATGTGGTCTCACCAATGCCTGACATAACTGAAACATAACCTCGCAAATATAGTATTCATCTCCCTTTACAAAAAAAATACTATTCTGTCTGCTTTCTCAAATACTGAATAAAATAAATCAAATCATGTAATCTCTCACCATTTCAATTATATCCTCCTATAATTCCAATTACCAGATTGTTACCCATTCACTTAACATATCTATTTCCCTTTGTTACCTACTTTTAAAGGAGTGAGTACTTTTGCCCTTGAATGGTTTGCCTGATATAAGCTAATTTTTTATCCAACGGGATTAAACTATTATGTGCCACTGGAGCAGGGTTCCTGTTCTGATGTCATGACTAATATTTAACCCTCAGCTAACAACTCAACCAAATGATATGGCCATTTGTTGTGTTGTTATTTAAGTTGGCTATGCAATAACTTTTGTAATTGTTGGCTTGAGAGAGTTTTTAGTTGCAAAACGTGCTAAGCAAAGCTGCCACGCTTCTCCTTCATTTGGTAGCTCCAAAGCCATGCACATTGAGAATATGTGATAGCACTTCCGGGAATTGGGTGTGAAAGGGGAATTGGTTCAGGTGTCCGATAGCAGTGAGAAAGAAGCTGATCTTAAATCTGGATCTCCTGGCTTTCAAGCTGCTCAACTCAGTTCCTCCAGCAAGTAATTTGCTGTTCCTGAGTTACTGATGTATTAAAAATGTTTAAAGTATTGGCTAAAATTTCTCCTGGCGTGATAGCCCTTTGTGTGCGAATTAGAACAATATATTGAAATAACATTTCTTTTGAACAAAAATAATTTAATTCAGCATTGCTCCTCAACTCTTGATCCCAACCTTGTAGTTTACTGCATCTAACGTGGTCATTCATGTACTTCTAACTTTGATAAGGCATTCGTCTTCTGCTCTTCTTTAACACAGTCACTTGGAGAACTCACAATATGGTAAAGGACATTTAAGCATCTTCTTTTTAGTCCATCCTCAAATCATTGTAAATATATACCCCCCTTGTTACAGACCTCTGCTGAGGAAAATAGGGTCTTCATAGCTTGTTTTCCCTTCATTTATAATGATAATTAAATCTCCCCTCTGCGTCCTCTACTCCAAAGAATGCAAGAATTCCAAAGATAGCAAATCTTTCTTCACAAAGCACAGGAATCCTCTGACCCTGATATCTACCCTTATAAATTGATGCAACCTCATTTGTGCTTTCATATCTATCAAGTAATGATCAAAATTGTGCATTGTACTTAACTGTGACGTAAGTGAATTATGGAGCAAAAGCAAACTACTGGATGAACCAGGTCGAGCAAGGAGATGGTCCACGTATGGGATCGAGACCCTGCATCAGAACTCACGGATATAACTCGCTGTAAAACTACTGTCTTACAGAGTTTCAGCATGACCTTCCTATCTTTAGCACCTGTTTTGTGCAAAGATATTTTTGTTTTGCAAAATATGCAGAAAAATAGACCTTGATACCAGATGTTGATCATAACGACAATCATTGTTCTCAAATGAAAAGGAAGCATAACTGCTTTTGGAACTTGGTGTTGGAACCAAAGTGGTTTCTTCAAATAAACGATTCCCTCACGAGGGAATTTTCCAGTCCTTCAAAACGAACTGTGCTGAATCTCAATAAACATGCGCCTTAATTGCTTTGCACTGAATGTCACTGTTATATATCTTTTGGGTATCTCGTCAATAATCGATCTTACCTTTTGGTTTAAGAGTTGTGACAAGTATGACAAAAAGTTTGTTGCACAAAATGTTGTATTTAATTGTAAGAAAATTATGATCTGAACTGCTCATTGCCTGTGTTGCAGCAGAAATACCAAATAGTTAATTTTGTGACTTCCAATCACAATTGGATACCAAGTCATTTTTGCTTGATGAGTTAATTAACTATGTCATTTTGGACGAGCAAGTGGAAGAGTAATTTGAGACACTCGAGCAGATGTTTTTCTGAATGCTTCACAAATTAAACTGATAAAATACAGTAAATAATGGATTTGTAAAATAAATGCTGTCCTCGAAAACATTTTGTTGAGCAAACTTTCATAAATCGAAGAGTCTGGGTGAAATTCATCAACATATTTCAATACAACGTATTCCTCTTTGCAGACATTGGTACACTAATCATAGTAGCAAAATTCAGCCCAGCAAATTGAAGGCACAAGCACAAAAATTTTAGCAACGGTTTTCAAACAACCAGCTCATTCCTTCTTTACTTTCTACTTGACCTTTTTCCCTTGTAAAATGTTCTGTGATTATAGATCAGCAATAAACAAAATTTAAATAATGATTGTTGGAGTAAGCTGTTCTGAATAATTATCCTTTCTTTCTTGTGGACTCAGAGGGACTGTACCCTGTGTTAAACACTCATGGGTATATTATTTGAGTACAGAATCTGAGTGGCACTGACAAATCTAAGAGAAACATATTGATTTAATGGTTATAATGTTGAGAACGACCACTGCCAATTGTGTTCTCTGCATATATTACTACAAATAAAGCATATATTTTTATTTTTAAAAGGGTATCAACAAACAGTCTGCATTGTTAAAAAAATATATATAGTTAAAAGATGTGGCTGTATTCCATGAGAAGTAACAGATTTCAATTCCATATTAGATTTTTGGGCCAGTCTTTGGTGAAGGAAGAGCAGTCATAATTAAATGGGGAAAAAGTGGATTCCCTTTTCGAACAAGGGAAAAAAAAGGATAATGTTTAAGTCGGGGTTCGGCGACCTTATTCTGCATAGGAGCCAGGACCCTTGTCTGTGAGCGGATGGCGAGCCACATCTATCGCCATAGTTAATAAATAATTAATTTTAGTTTTTAAAAATCGCAACAAAAATGTAACAAAAAGACAATTACCCCCGCGACAAACTACAACTATAGTGCAACACTCTGATCGAAGCGGAATTCCTCACCGACTCCGCTGATGCTTCGCTTTCCTCCAGCCCGCCCGCAGCTGGGCTCCCGAGGAAACCGCTCCAGCACTGCCTCGCAGAAGCCGTTCTCAACCCGCTTCAATTTCACACATGTTGCGACACCGGGGTGGGGGGCACTTTCACTCTGGGTGGTCGGGAGGATGGAAGAGGGGGTGGGAGGGTAGGGACGGAGAGAGAGAGTGAGTCGACAGGTGTAGTGATGTGGAATTGACTGTGCCTGTGTGTGAGAAAACTACTCTCGGATAAGTGTTGTGTGTGTTTTGTCCTATGGACCGGATAATTTCGGGTTATGGGCCGTAGGTTGCCGACCCTGGTTTAAGTAGTAGTTCGGCAGTTACATGGATAGGACAATTTTGGAGGGATACAGGCCAAACGTGGGACTAGTGTAACTAGGACATTTTGACCGGTGTGGGCAAGTTGGGCCAAAGGGCCTGTTTCCACATTGTACCGCTCTATGACTGTGAGATCACAGAAAAGATAGATAAGATTGTGAAGCAATGCAATATGTGGAGTAGAGAATTATTGACATAGCTTCTGGCTTCCATCGTGAACTATATATATATGAAGGTGCCCAAAGTTACCGTCAGTTTGTTGCAGGAGCTAAAAATGCTGACAGTTTTGCTATTTATAAAAATTACTAGTTTTCAGGCTTGCTTTTGTCTGTGACAGTATGCTTTACTCCATGTAATCTGAAATGTTTCATTCAGCAAAGCAGTCCAATAGATTGTTTTGCAGATAAGTCAATTAGGAACAGTGATAAACAAAGACATCAGTGTCAAATTGCCTTTTATTTTGCTGGTCACATCGTATGTTCAAACCATGCAAATCATGCGTTTATTTACAATGTTTGTGTGTTCTCATCCTTTTCCGAGGATGCTATCGCTATAATTATATATATATTTAAAAGATTTTCACTTTAAGGCAGTTATTAAGATCTTTAACAGCCATAGGCCTTGACTATTATTATTAATTTCAAATGTCCCTTAAAATTACGTGTAATACTTTATCTCATGATTTTAAGTGAAATACTGTTAACGTTTTTGCAGACTCTAGGATTTGTTTCCAACTCTTTCATTTACTCTTTATCCTGTGCTCTATCTCATCTTGTGATTTTTGAAACGGTGAGAGTGGTGTTGTGAGTTTGAAATGCTGTGTTTGAAGTGTAAGGGCTTTGTCTCGAGAAGCTTTGGCGAGGAGGCTGAGCAGTGGTAAGGTATGACAATACCATTTACTTTCCTCTGTAGTCTTAGTGTCTTAGAGATGACATTTAGAGCAGTTGCACACATTCCTGCTGTAGTGGGAGATAAAGAAAGCCACCAATGCCCTTGGTGACTCGACATGTGGGGAGTGCGTCCAACTGCAGCTTTTCACTGACCAAATTGAATGGCTAGAGCTGCAGCTCGACTCGCTCGGGAGTATCCATGATGGACCCATTCCCCAGATGTAGGCAGTGGGTAATGGGGTGACCATCAGGAAAGGTAGAGGGCATAGGCAGAGGGTGCAGGATTCACCTGTAGCCATTCCCCTCACTAACAAGTAAACCATCTTGGATATTTTTATGGGGATGGCCTTTCAGAGGAGACCAACTGCACCAGATCTATGGCACAACAATTGGCTTTGAAGCACAGCAGGGGAGTATGAAGGTGAGCAGAGCTGTAGAGATAAGATTGGTAGGAGGGGTCAGGTGATTCTGTGGCTACAAGGGAGACTCCAGGATGGTTTGTTGCCTCTTGGGCACTAGGGAGCAGTTGCAGAACATTCTCAAGGTGGAGTTTAAATAGCAAGAAGTCATTGTATGCCTTGCCAACAATGCGGGTAGAAAAGTAGATGAGATCCTGCAAAATGTGTGTAGATAGGCAAAAGGTTAAAAATAGATGCACCGAGGGCATGGATGTTACATGCGACTGAAATATTATAGCTTTTATATAAACCTGGTTTGGGGAAAGGCAGGACTGGCTGCTCAATGTTCCAGATATGGATGTTGCAGCTATAAGGATGCAGGGTGACTTGGACAGTGGGCAGATGCATGGCAGATGCAGTTTAATGTGGATAAATGTGAGGTCATCCACTTTGGTGGCAAAAACAGGAAGGCAGATTATTATCTGCATGGTGTTAAGTTGGTAAAAGGGGAAGAACAATGAGATCTGGGGGGGTCTTTGTTCATCAGTCACTGAAAGTAAGCATGCAGGTACAGCAGGCAGTGAAGAAAGCAAATGGCATGTTGGCCTTCATAACAAGAGGAGTTGAGTACAAGAGCAAAGAGGTCCTTCTGCAGTTGTACAGTGCCCGAGTGAGACCACACCTGGAGTATTGTGTGCAGTTTGTGCAGACAATTTTTCCAATTCCTGGGATGACAGGACTGTCATATGTTGATAGAATGGGGCGGCTGGGCTTGTAAACTCTGGAATTTAGAAGGATGAGAGATGATCTTATTGAAATATATAAGATTATTAAAAGTTTTGACTCACCAGAGGCAGGAAACATGTTCCCGATGTTGGAGGAGTCCATAACCAGGGGCCACAGTTCAAGAATAAGGGGTAAGCCATTTAGAACGGAGATGAGGAAAAACTTTTTCACAGAGGGTTGTGAATCTGTGGAATTATCTGCCTCAGAGGCAGTGGAGGACAATTCTCTGGATGCTTTCAAGAACGAGTTAGATAGAGCTCATAAAGATAGCGGCGTCAGGGGATATGGCGAGAAGGCTAGAACAGGGTACTGATTGTGGATGATCAGCCATGATCATATTGAATGGTGGTGCTAGCTGGAAGGGCCGAATGGCCTACTGCTGCACCTATTGTCTATTGCCATGAAGGAGATGGAGGTAAGAGAGGCGGGAAGTTGTGTCTTTGATTAGGGAGAACAACACATCAGTACTGAGAGAGGACATTCTTGGGGAATCTTCCTGAATCTTGGGAAAAAAAACAGTGCTTGAGCAACTCAGTAGGTCAGGCAGCATCACCAGAGGACAGGGATAGCTGATGTTTTGGGTTGGGATATGTATTGAGGATGATTGTATGATGGGAAGAGAAAGGTGGAAAAATAGGTGAGAATGGGGCAAAGCCTGGCCTGTGATGGGGGAGTTTCATTGGTAGATGAGTGGACAAAGGGAATAAATGAAAAGGAGACAAAACCACCTGTAAACTGGCATCTGCAATTCCTTGTGTGTGGAACTTGGAATTAAGAAGGCAATGGTTGCTTTGATGAGGTTTTATTCTTGGCCCTTCAGTAGTTTATAAGAATTAGAGGAACAAATATTGGTGGTGATTGCAGTTAGCTGTAAGAATATAGCTAATTGTGATTTCTAATTCCCTAATATTGACTAGGATTGCCATCATAGAAGAGAGCTTATATGGGACAGACAGAATTTGTTAGTGTCCAGGAAATCTTTTGCAAACAATAAGTAGATGCCTCAACTGGAGAGGCGGCAACATTGGACCACATATTGGAACATGAAGCTTGCCAAGTGGCTGGACTGTCAGCAGGAGAGCACTTCAAGACCAATGGCCATAATTCCATTGGTGTTTAAATATTCATGGAAAAAGATAAGACTGGTCCAGAAAATAAAATTCTAAATTGGGGCAAAGCAAATTTTTTTTTTTTTTTTTTGTAAAATATTTTTATTAGAAGTAATTACATATTAAGAAGAAATAATATAAATTCAAAAAAAAAGAAAATATTATTCGTCACATACATTCTTAATATTTATAAAATTTACAGTCAATCTTATTTATACTTCTATATTTTTTTTATTTTATAAGTAGGAAATAAAGATAGGTAATAAAAAGAAAAAGAAATAAGAAAGAGATAAATAAAATGAGTGGAGTATTAAGCAAGATATTCTTCATTGGAGATATATTCATGATCTATTGTATATAATTCTTCATCTATTCCTTCATTCAGGCTTCAGTCATGGCCTCGAACCGGACCACCTTAACCCTTTAAATATTCAATAAATGGAGACCATATTCCTCTGAATTGATCTAACCTGTCCATTAGGACAAGTCTTAATCGTTCCAGGTGAAGTGTCTCCGACATTTCTGTAATCCACATTTTGATTGTGGGGGATATGGGACCTTTCCAAAATCTTAGTATTAATGTTTTACCAATTATTAAACTATAACCAATAAAAATTATTTGTTGTGTTGTTAGTATCTGATCCGTTTCTAATATTCCCAATATAATTAATTTTGAGTCTGGAATTAAATTTGCATTAACTACATTCGATATTATCTTAAAAATTTCTGTCCAAAAATTAGTATTTTTTGTGGGGCAAAGCAAATTTTGAAGGCAGTGGACAAGAAGTTGCAAAGATTGGTTGGGAGAGTTTCTTTCTCCATAAAGGGACATATGGCAAGTGAGTGGCATATAAAAGTGAGATTGGGAGAGTTCAGGGAAAACATGCTCCTGTTAATGTGAAGGAGAAGGCTGACATGACATGATTGATATGGGGTATTTAACATTTAAAAGACATTGGGACTTGTTTCTGGATTAAAACAAAATGGTTTAGAGGATATGGGCCAAATGCTGGCAGATGGCACTACCTGAGAAAGGCATCTTGGTCAACATGGATGAATTTGTGCTATAAGACTCTATGATTCTAATCTTGTTGAACAAATATTTTTTGTAATGGATATGTCCAATAAGTATTGTGGGACTGCATTGTTGGGTCCAAATCCTGGAATTTCGTTGAAAGTACATTCAACATTTGGACTGCAAAGTTTCAAGATTTTGGCTGATCAAAACCTTTTCAAGAGCAGTTAAGGACAGGCTTTAATGCTGCATTGGCAGTTATGCATACATCTCATCTTAGATTTTTTTTTAAGCATCTACATTCTGATTGCAAAATAAATAAGGGAGATGTGAAATGCTTATCACTTATTGTTTTTTGTATGAGCTTTTCTATAGACAGTTCTTTGGTTTACATGTCCACTATCATTTGAATTGATATAAATTATTGATGTGTAATAAAGCAGATCTTGTAACTGCAAGGACTAATGGGGAAGGTTGTTGCATTGACATTCTACTGCGTAATTGAACAGTTTGGTTTGATATTGAGAAAGGTGTTAGATTTCATCTCAAATAGTTGGTTGATCTCAGGAGACAATTAATGGAGCATAACTAAGTGCCAACGTCACCTTTTCCTCATCCATGCCCCCTCTGAAAAAGCACAAGCTTTTTGGCACCATTGAGCACAGTCAACAATATGTTCACTGAGAGCTGCTCGTGTTGATGAATTAAGAACAATTAATTTAAGTCAAGCAAAGTATCAGAAAGTTACCAGGAACTATGAAACTATGCCCTGAGTCTGTTTCTTTGGAAGAGAGCTGACATTTTCATATGAGGATATAAATATCTGGTTTCATTTTGTTGTCAACACCTAAGTTTGATACCAGACCAAATTACACACTATAAGCAGCAAGATCAGTCACAACTATGAATAACAAAAGATAAAAATTAAATTTGCATTTTAGTTGGAACAGAGGAAGTACAAATCATTTATTAATTTTGTAGCATACTTGTAGCTTGACTCATGTTTATAACTGAGACTTCAAACTTAGAACTAAATGCATTTGTATGATGGAGGAGCGAGCATGCCAGTATGAAGCTAAAATTTACTTGCGAGCATATTGTCCTCGAGCTATCTGGTTGTTATCTCCAATTTGTAAGCACATCTGCATATCAAAACCATGCCTTGTGTTATTAATTTATGATGCATTACAATGTAATTAAGTCAAACCAACAGAATTGCTTAAATATTCCTGTCATCTGCATTGCACTTCAATTTGTTTTAGATGCAGATTGCATACCAACAGGATTACATTTCACAATACTAATTGTTTTTTTTTGATCAATTGAAAGATAAAGTATGGAAATGGGCCCTTTGACCCACCAAGAACATGCTGTCCATCGTTTATGCATTCACATCAGTTCTTTGTTGACCCACTTTTTGCATTCACCGCCTACACACGTGGAGCATTTTACAGAGGCTAATTAACCTGCAAACCCACACCAATCTTTGGGTTGTGGGAGAAAACAGAAATGCCTGCAGTCACAGGAAAAATGTGTAAACTCCACACAAACAGAACTGAGGTCAGGATTGAACCAGGGTCTTGGCGCTATGAGGCAGCTGCTCTACTGCCGGTGCCACCATAGAATGGTTGCAAAAGTTACATATCAAGTAATGTAAAAAGAATTATCATCTATATTTAACTGCCACAATGTTGACCCTTGTGGCTGAAAAAAAGTTGCTTTGGCTTTGATTTTGCACCATGAAGCTGAACGAGGGAATTGTTTGATGTGTCTGAAAGGAAAAACTCGTGCAACACTTGATTTTGTATGCACTTAATAAGGAAAGGATTAATTTTAACCAAAACTAAAGCAATCCTGAAGGGTTGGAGAACAGCTGTTCAGGCGGCATGATAGAACTTGAATGCATCATTGTTTCATCATTCTCTGGTGTATTCAATGATGCAAGTTTATTGTTTGCTTGTGGTCTTAAAATAAGATCTTATTTTGGACAGTCCCTCATATAAAAAATGTTTGTTAGAAAACTAGATCATGAACTTTGTCACAACTTTGTTGAGAATATTTGCAACTATGTTGTCGTACCCCTTTCCGGAATTTGTGTCTGAGTCATTTCATGCATGAGTCAGTTTATAATTGGCAAAAACATAAGAACAGATCAGCATTGAACCATCACAAGCGCAAGAACACAAGTAAATTGGGGCAGAGTTGCCTATCGGGCCCATCATGCCTACCCCGTCGTTTAATTGATTCTGCCCTCAATTATTCTGTGCCATTTCTCCATACAGAGGTTTCTCAGTCTATCAGGTATTTAGTTGTCTCCTCTTTAAATATAATTCATGAACCAACTTTCACTATCTGTTGAGACAGAGAATTTCTACATCAGAAGAAATTCTTACATCAGTTTAAATGACCGAGAACTATGTCCCCTCTTATAAGTGTCTGAAGAAGGGTTTCGGCCTGAAACGTTACCTATCTCCTTCGCTCCATAGATGCTGCTGCACCCGCTGAATCCAGCATTTTGTGTACCCTCCCCTCTTATAACTATGTCCCCTCAGTCACGATTATTCCACGAGTGAAATCATCCAAACATATAACCTGTTAAACTCCTTTGGCATCTTTTATTTTCAATAAGGTCATCCCTCATTTATCTAAACTTAAAGGAATACAGGCTCAAACTATTTGCTCTCTCTTTTGATCAGATAATCTTAATGTACAACATTTACAAGTAACCCTCTATCAACACATAGTTAAATTAACTAGCCTTCAGCTCCCTGCCTTTTTTAAACAAGGGAATCAATTTAGCTGTTATCAATCTTCTGTTAACCTCCAAGAGTTTTGTAAGTAATGGAAAAATCTCAACCATTTGCTTTGGAATGGAGACACCAGGGACGGCTGGAACCTTGAACAAAATGCAAAGTACTAGAGGACCTCAGCAGGTCAGGCAGCATCTGGGAGGGAATGGGCTGGTGGTGTTTAGGGTCACGTCCTTTCCAAACGCTTGGTCTCTGTCCACCAAGGCAAGCGGGATCTCTCAGTTACTAATGATCTTTTTGACTTTGGCCTCCTCCATTCCCAGAGTGAGATCACACACAAACTGGAGGAACAAAACCTCATATTCCGCTTTGGTAGTTTGTAGTCCAATGGGGTAAGCATTAAGGCACAAGGAACTGCAGATGTTGGAATCATGCACAGAACACAAAGTGCTAGAGTAACTCAGTGGGTCAGGCAGCGTCTCTGGAGGACATGGACAGGAGACATTTAAGGTTGGGATCCTTCTCCAAATTGGGATAAACATTGAATTTGCCACCTTCAAGTAGTAACCTCCACTACTCCTTTAATTTCCGTGGTCCCCTCACTTACGCCCGTGTGCTCGCATTTCTTTGGCCATGCCCCGGTCACCCTGCTCCTTTCCCCTTTTTACACTCATCCCTCATTCCCAGGTCCACCTTTTCCCTTTATTCCTCCTCTTTCCTCTCCCCCACATTCTATTTCACCCACATCCTTCTCTCCAGCTTTACCTTTCACTCTCCTCTCCTGATCTGACACCTTTTGTTTCATTTCCAGCTCCAGCCTTTATTACTTATTCCATCCTTCTGCCAATCAAAGCCCCCTCACCTGTATCAACCTATCACTTGCCAGGTTTTGCCTTCTTCTCCTTTCCAGCTTTCTCCACCCTACTCCATTCTATCTGAAAAAGGATTCTGACACGAGTCATGGCCCATCCATTCCCACCCCCAATTGCTGAGTTCCTCCAGCATTTTGTGCTTTTCTCTTTCTTTTATAACCCTGGCGTGCAGTCCATTGGGTTTTGCTAATTTGTCTGCCTTTATCTCTATGTGTTCCTCAATGTATTGATAGAACAGATGTAACTGCATTTTTTTAACTCTGGCATACAATCTTACCTGTCAATACAAACCAAACAGGTTTGTATGCTTGGGTTTATTCATGCCTTTACATCTGGTTGAAGCGCCTGCATTTCATGGTAAGAGAATGAGACCATCATTGATATACATGAGAACTGATAACAAATATGTATTGTAAGGTTCACATAATATAACTGTATAATCATTACAGGTACTATTGACAGAATACTTGGATGTGAAGAACACTCGAACTGCCTCTGAACCTTCTTCACAGCTCAGCTACGCCAGCTCCGGGAGCGACTTTGCAGCATTCTTTGCCAAAAAGAGGCCTCAGAGACCTAAAATCCCTCTTTTTAAGTAAGAATCATTCGCTCATTTTTACTATGTAATTTGGAAGTAATTGATTGTCGCCTTAATACTGTTTCAATTTCAAATGAAAAACTATTTTATCACTCCTCTGGCAATGAATAAGTTGATTCACAATCTTAATTATCTCATCCTTATATCCCTTGGTTGCTCCTTTTTCTGCACGCACTAGTCACAGTAAACAGGTCCCTGAGAGCTGTCTTCCATTTGGCAAAGATGGGATCAGTGTCACTGAAAACCGCAGAGTAGCCGACAAGCCATAATATACCTCCTAATTACTGAAAAGCATGTTGGAAAATGCAATGTAAGTGTTGTGGGTTTGCAGGAAGAAAGAAATTAAAATGTGATTCATGTAATCCTGCATCATAAACGTGCACATTTATAACCTTGTTTTGACAGTGACCTAATCAAGGATTGGAACATTTTCAAATTCATCACTTCGGCTGTCATGATGCTCACTTCATGCTTGCATATTATTACTGGGAAATAATTATTTTAAAATCTAAGCACTGCAAGGGGATTAGTTGATGTGTATATAGTGCATAGAAAGTAAGAAGAAAAGGGAAACTTTTTTTTGTTCAAAATCACCAGGCATAGATTAAGAAACACAGGTCATTGTTGTTGCCAACATTACGCAAATATTTATTTGGCTGCACAACTGGAAATTTATAACAATTTTCCCCTCGGTTAAATTACCTTTTTGACCAAGATACTGAGACCTCAATGTTATGCAACATGGAGACAGGCCGTTTGGCCCAACTTGTTCATGGCAAAGAACATGCCTTGCTGAGTCCCATTTGACCCATATCCCTCCAAACCTTTCCTAGCCATACACCTGTCTAAACGTCTTCTCACTACTGTAATTCGACCCACCTCTACTACATCCTCTAGTGGCTTATTCCACCACCCTCTGCTTGAAAAGGTTTCCCTTTAAATCAGTTACCCTTTAAATCTTTCCCTTCTAACCCTAAACCTATGCTTTCCACCACTTTTAATAAACTTCTATAGGGTCTTCCCTCCCCTCATTCAAAACAGTCCCACTCTAACCAGTCTCTTCTAAGCCCTCCAGTCCTGGCCACATCTTCGTGAATCTTTCCTGCATCCACTCTCGCATAATCACACCCTCATATGGTACACTAAGCAGGACTATACACAATATTCTCGGTGCACAATTGTCCAATACAGTTGTACATAATGTCCCAACTCTTGCTTATACGCAATGTCCCGTCTGATCAAGGCAAGCTTGCTGTACTACTTCAGCACGGTTGATCTAAAGTAGATGCTGTTGGATCTATAGATAACCTTCTTCACTTTTCACCACTTCACCAAATTTCATGTCATCTGAAAACTTACCAATCATGTCACATATATTCGCAACAAAATCGTTAACAAACCCCAGGCTCGATCTTGCACTAAATGTTGAGTCCTTTATCCTTTATTTGTGCACTGTAGAGGGCTTGATTGTATTCATGTATAATCTTTTCTTTAGCAGGATTGCATGCAAACAAAAACTTTTCACTGTTCCTCGGTACCCTTGGCAATAATAAACTTAACTATGGCACACCATTTGTCACAGGCCTCCAATCTAAAAAGCAACCCTGCGCTACCATTCTTTGACTCCTGCCACCAAGTCAGTTCTATATCCAATTGACTTGCTCCGATGATCCGATATAATAAGAACTAAGTCCTCATGCAGTGTCTCAATCTGAAACATTGGCAGTTCTGACACAGAGTTTCAACCCAAAATGTTGACATTTCATTTCACCCCACAGATGCTCCTTGACCAGCTGAGTTTCTCCTGCAGTCTCCAGATTTTCTTGCATTCTTCGTGTAGTCTCACCTTCTGGACCACTCGAGCATGTGGGACGAGGTCAAAAACCTTTCTAAAATCCATATGGATAGCATCTACAACTGTGCCCTCATTAATCCTCTTGATTTCCTCTTCAAAGTTAAATTTGTCAAAACACAATTTCCCACTGACAAAGCCATGTTGCCTATATACAGAGTGGATAGCAAACAAAACAAAGCTTTTCACTATACCTCCGTACACGTGATAATAATAAACCTAAACCTATATCCTGCTGGAGTAACTCAGTGGGTCAGGCAGCATCTCTGGATAACATGGTTATTTAAGAATAAGGGGTAGGCCATTTAGGACTGAGATAAGGAAAAACTTCTACACCCAGAGATTATGAATCTTTGGAATTCTCTGCCACAGAAGGCAGTGGAGGCCAATTCACTGGAGGTTTTCAAGAGAGAGTTAGATTTAACTCTTAGGGCTAAAGGAATCAATGGATTTGGGAAAAAAAAGCAGGAGCAGGGAGGGTACTGTTTTTAGATGATCAGCCATGATCATATCGAATGACGGTGCTGGCTCAAAGGGCTGAATAGCCTACTCCTGCACCTATTTTTCTGTGTTTCTGTGTCTTGGAGATGTTTTGAGTCAGGGCCCTTCTTCAAACTGGTTGTGATTTTTTTTTTTTTTGCAAACCAGCATCAGCAGTTCTTTGTTCCCCCTATACTGTGGAATGAATAATATATTATCTTCATCCAAGCCAAACAATTCAGGGATATTAGTATGGCCATGACAGTAATGATTTGCATATTGAATTTCAGCCTTTCATTTTAAACTCAATTATGCCTTTTACATGGGGAGGCAATGAACTGATTTTGTTAAACAAATGGGAGTGATCACTGATTTCCTTTCTAATTATGTATTCATGAGCAGTAAAGCATCTGAGCTTCAAATAAGACCTCTTTAATGTGTTAAAGCTTGATCTTGAGGACTATTTGAAAAATACATTTTGTTTATTCATAAATGTTAGTAGAATAAGGGAGAGGCAATGTATAGAGATCTTTTGAGGTATTCCACCCATGGAGGATGATTCCAGCTTCTACATTCACATAACTAATTTTTCACATCAAAAAACATTCCAGTCAATCTAGTATATTTTTTATCAAATATCCTTGTGAACTAGAGAAATGAGAATATATTTCAAAGTTCCATATCTTTATTATGAAGCAAGTGCACATTGGAGTAGATTCCAAAATGGATTGTGAAAATTCCCAAATCCGAGACGAGCGGATTTAAATTAACTTGATGGCAGAGGAGTAAAAATATTTGGCCTTTATTTTTGATGAGTCAAAGAAGTTGTTGAATATCTTTCGCACAGTAAATTTAGTTGGAATTGATGCACAATTGCAGTGCCCTCCATAATGTTTGAGACAAAAACCCATCATCTATTTATTTGCCTCTGTACTCCACAATTTAAGGTTTGTAATTTTAAAAAAATCACGTGGTTAAAGTGCACATTGTCAGATTTTATTAAAGGCCATTTTTATACATTTTGGTTTCACCACGTAGAAATTACAGCAGTGTTTATACATAGGCCCCCCATTTCAGGGCACCATAATGTTTGGGACACATGGCTTCACAGGCGTTTGTAATTGCTCAGGTGTTTTTAATTGCCTCCTTCTTCGTCTTCTTCTTGCGTATGGCATGCACAGCCTAAATTTGTAGGTCAACTTGTTCTATTTGATCTATTTGTCTGTGCACGTCGGGTTGATTGCATTAGTCGAAACAGGGTGGACCACGTAAAGTTTACAATCTCCCACCCCATTGCCTCCTTAATGCAGGTATTAGAGAGCTCTGAGCATCTAGTCTTTCCCCCAGTCTTTACATCACCTTTGGAAACTGTTATTGCTGTTTATCAACATGAGGACCAAAGTTATGCCAATGAAAGTCAAAGAAGCCTTTATGAGACTGAGAAACAAGAATAAAACATCAGAGATATCTTAGGCTTACCAAAATCAACTGTTTGGAACAGCATTAAGAAGAAAGAGAGCACTGGTGAGCTTACCAATCGCAAAGGGCTGGCAGGCCAAGGAAGACATCCACAGCTGATGACAGAATTCTCTCTATAATAAAGAAAACCCCAGAAACACCTGTCCGACAGATCAGAAACACTTCAGGAGTCAGGTGTGGATTTGTCAATGACCACTGTCCGCAGAAGACTTATGGGGAAATACAGAGGCTACACTACAAGTTGCAAACCATCGGTTAGCTGCAAAAATAGGATGGGCGGGTTACAGTTTGCCAAGAAGTATTTAAAAGAGCAACCAAGTTCTGGAAAAAGGTCTTGTGGACAGATACGACAAAGATTAACTTATATCAGAGTGATAGCAAGAGCAAAGTATGGAGGAGAGAAGGAACTGCCCAAGATCCAAAGCAAACCGCCTTATCTGTGAAACACGGTGGTGGGGCCTGGCATGTATGGCTGCTGAAGGTACTGGCTCACTTATTTTCATTGGTGATACAACTGATGGTAGTAGCATAATGAATTCTGAAGTGTATAGACATATCCTATCTGCTCAGGGTTCACTCTACAACAAGATAATTAACCCAAACTTACTGCTAAGGAGTTTTTCAAAGCTAAAAAATGGTCAATTCTTGAGTGGCCAAGTCAATCACCCGATCTGAGCCCAATTGAGCTTGCCCTTTATATGCTGAAGAGAAGACTGAAGGGGACTAGTCCCCAAAGGAAGCATAAGCTAAAGATGGCTGCTATACAGGCCTGGCAGAGCATCACCAGAGAAGACACCCAGCAACTGGTGATGTCCCTGAATCGCAGACTTCAAGCAGTCATTGCATGCAAAGGATAGGCAATAAAATACTAAACATGACTACTTTAATTTACATAATATTACTGTGTCCCAAACATTATGGTGCCCTGAAAAGGGGGGACTATGTATAAACACTGCTGTAATTTTTACATGGAGAAACCAAAATGTATAAAAATACCCTTTAATAAATCTGTCAATGTGCACTTTAACCACATGCGATTTTTTTCTATTACCAATCTCAAATTGTGGAGTACAGAGGCAAATAAATAAATGATGGGTCTTTGTCCCAAACATTATGGAGGGCATTGTATTAGAAGCTTGATGCAGCGCTTGTGCTTTGGATTAATTTTCTGTCAGGGAGGAATAAAGGTTGCATGTTGAAACTAATGAGTATTATAACAGGGGAACAATGCATTAAAAACATGCTGATAGGTCCCTTGGTTATAACTACAAAGTATTAAACTGATGCGTAAAATAAGCTTGAAAACTTCTGAGAGCTCGTGTGTAATGAAAGTTTTATTTTAGTCACTTCCACGTGATCCATCAAACTAGAATCACATTATGACCCTGTCAATAAGAGCATTGTGACAATTTTCAGAAATTAGCAAGAATGCATACAACCTTTTAGAGATGCTGAAAATCTACTTCTCTCATCTTTATGCTGTACTTTTTTGAAGTGTGACATAATCACTTTAATTGTAATCCCTCAAAGTGCGGTCATTTAAAATAAACACAAGAAATGTTGGGAAGGCATAACCGTCATGTTAATATACAAAAGGATGGACGAACGATGTACAAAATTGTGAAATACTCCAGCTGCTGTAAACAATGTAATAACATAACAAATTGGAAATATATTGCAGCTAAAGTGGCATTTGAGGAGAGAGAAACGGAATTAACATGTAGCCTGGATCAATACCAGAAAGACATTTTTCAAGGAGAAAAAATCTGGGCTGGCATGGAAACTAAAAATGTATGCAATGTTTGCAGTCATTGAAGGAACTTGATGTATACATGTAGAATGCTCACATTAAATAAGGAGTATTTCTTTTCTAAAATGTGCCTAACTTTCCACCATACAAATTTATTAAAGTTTTGTAAAGTAAACACCTTGAAGGGGAATATCGCAGAGAAATAAGTGACACATATAGAATCAAGGAACTGCATATGCTGGTTTACAAAAAAATGCCACAATGCTGGAGTAACTCAGTGGGTCAGGAAACATAGTTGGAGATCATGCATGCCCGATATTTTGGATTGGGGAACTTCTTCAGACTGATTGTGGTGGGGAGTGGGGGAAGAAAGCAGGAAGAGAGGAGAGGCAAGGAAAAAAAGAGAACAAAGGTCTAATAAGGAAAGACAGCAGGTGTTGCAAATTGTGAAGCTCAAGGAAGGAATGGAGATAGAAGGGGAGGGGACAGGATAAAAAGCTGCGAGTCCAGGTTGGGCACAGGGGAAGGGGGGTGGGGGGGGGAGAAGGGGGGAGAATGTTGTAGTTTCTTAAAATTAGAGAATTCAATGCTGATACCTTTGGGTTGTAAGGTATCCCAGCGGAATATGAGTTGTTGTTTCTCCAGGTGGTGCATGGCCTCACACTGGCAATGGAAGTGCATGTGAACCTTTGTCAAACCTACAAGGACTGGACTCCATTTCCTCCCACCTCGTCCATTCCAAACTTTCTTGATCTCTCTGTCTCTATCACAGGGGACAGAACATCGACTGACATCTACTATAAACCTACCGACCACCACAATTATCTGGAATACACATCCCCCATCCTGCCTCTTGCAAAGATGCTATCCCCCTAATCTTAATTTTTTTCCGTCTCAGCTGCATTCGCTCCCAAGATGAGGCTTTTCATTCTGGGACATCCAAGAAGTCCTCTTTCTTCAGTAAATGTAGTTTCCCCTCTGTTGTCACAGATAGACCCCTCACTCGCATCTCCTCTGTGTCCTCTGACATTTCCATCATCTCCAATGTGATCCCACCACACCAGTCATATCTTCCCATGCCACATTTTTCCGCCTTCTGCAGAGACTACTTCCTCCACAACTCCTTGGTTCATTCATCCTTTCCCACCCAAACCACCCCCTCCCCAGGTAATTTCCCCAGCAACCGCAAGAGATGTAGCACCTGTCCGAGCTGAAACGTCACATCCATGTTGTCCAAAAAATGATGTGTTTTTCAATAAGGTTTATCCTTTTACAGATTTGAATCATCTTCACATGCTATCAGTATGAGTGCCTACCTGCGTGAACAGAGACGTGAATTGTACAGCAAGAGTGGAGAGCTACAAGGTAAAGTAAATTAATTAGATCTTTTCTCCTTGATACAAAATGAAATGTGGTCCGTATGCAGAGATAGACAGAACTTATAAACTTATAAGCTTGAAACACAGCGCAGGCCGTGCGCAGCAGATCCATTGTGACATCATCAGCGAGACCATCTCATTTAGATTCAAAGTTATTTCAGATTTGTGAACATTTTGCTCCAGAAATAATGCATGAATTTTTCAGATAAGACGATTTCGGAGTCCACGGGATAAATCTCTACCGGAATATGTAAAGTTTTCATTTTTTCGAGAAGATGTGATTATATACACACACGCACACGCACGCACACACACACACACCCACGCACACACATCCACGCACACACATCCAAGATCAGAGTTTTATAATTATAGAAATGGCATCTAAAGCAAAGAAGACTGTTAAGAAAGAACAATTACTGTAAGTGGAGAGAGAAAAGGAAATGAATGCTGCCGTTCATAGGGCATGTTTTGGAATTTAGAATTTAGTAACATATGGAAGTTCATCACATGTAAGTCAGGCATTTGGAACCTGAGGAAGGTGTGTATTGTATTTGAGATAATTTGGCTCTGAATGGGCTTGCATGTATTTTAATAATTTGTATAACACTGTGTCAAACAATGAGATGGCGTTTTCAGGATAAAAATGCCCGGTGTTCATTGTCACTAATTATGTACAATATAAAGTCTATTTAAAGAGTAGAGGAAATATATCCTTTCAGAAACTATGTCACTGTCTCCTAACGAAAGCAGGATAAACCTCTGGAAAAGATCCCAGGAGTGGAGTACTGTTATACAAAAATGGTGTGCATAAAATCAGTTTCAGTGACTGGGAGTAGTCAAAATGATTGGGTTGCACTCAAATGGCATTGTTACTATTCACATCTTCAGTAATTTGAAATATTAATGTGTTGGAGTTTCCCATTGTACTGTATTGTCAGCTGCGTTGAGTGCTAAAGTTTCATAGTGTAGCTCGAAGGCGCAACTTTCTTTGGAAAATCTGATCTATTCTCACAGGACATTTTGTCTACACATTTATCTTGCATTGTTCCCAACAACTTAAGATTCTCCAGTCTCTAGGAATAAACTGATTCTTTACTTCACTATGGATTCTGAGTTGGTGCTAAATCATGCCAACCTGCAATCTGACAACTTGCAACAATACATAAAAAGGAACAAGATATCTTTATGTTAGTGTCAGAGGGGTCGAGGCATATCGGAGAAAGGCAACAGCAGGTACGAACGCGGATGGTCATGGTCGTTTTTTATGATGGAGAAGGCCCAAAGAGCCAAAAGACACACTCTTGTTTGTTTCAAGAGAGTCCAAAGAAGGGTCCCTCCCCATAACATTGTTTGTCCTTTTCTTCCACAAATGTTCCCTGATCCACTGGGCACCCCCAGCACTTTGTGTTTTGCTCAAGATTCCAACATCTGCATTTTTGTTTGTGTCTCCTATTCCTGTTTTTGCAATTCCTTTAAAATTCCTTCTGCCCTTTGCTCCTAACTCTAACTGGAGACACGTTGTTTTAATCGGGATACTGAGAAGTTCTCAACATATTTTCTTTCAGGTATTTTTTAGATACAATAGTACATTTGTACATTGTTAGATACAGTAGTACATTTCAAAATGTTAACATTCACTGCTTAAAGTTAACTGATATTTGGCATATTTGCACACAATAAACCAAGCACAATTGGTCTCACTTTAAATACCAAGTCTTCAACATGAATATTTCACTTTACTTAAAATAAAATTTTAAATGTATTTGCTTATGTGAAACTGTACACATAGATATACCAGACGATAATGTGAAAATAACCTTTTCAAATTATTAAACAGAAATTTAGATTACTAATTAAAACATTTAGGGACAGTATTTTCCGATGTTGACTATCATAGATACAAATTGAGGTATTGCACTTGCAGCAGTTCATAAAATAAAAGAATATTTATCAAAATTAAATGTTGCCATTTACTGATGACATTTGGAGAGCTAATTCTCTCTGGCTTCCATTATTGCTCAAATCCCTTTATATGTCAGTGTTTCCTTTAAAAATGTATTACTTTTTTGTACCAAAGTGGAAATTCACACTTTAGATTTACTCCGCCATTTAACCGGTCAAATAGTGTTTACAGTCTCTTTGTGTCCTCCTTATAGTCTGTTTTCACACTTAACAAGCCTTGGTAAAACAAAATAATGTATTACAATTGCCTCCTTGAACTTCTAATATTTAATTTAAATTCATAATCCCCAAATTAATGTTGTCATATCAACCTGCCTGTTGTTCATCCAACAAAGTCCCAGTCTTTTTTATTGGACACTTCAGTTGGAAAATACTGCTTCCGAAGGTTATTATTTGAAGAAATCTGTTTTGCACATTGAGAATGAAATTAAGGCATTTGTTTATTCAAATAATGAACTCAATATCTTGTATTATATATCATTGAAGATTAAAGGCCACTAATTCCTGTATTGGGTAATATAGTGGCAATATCTTGCAAGCGTCTTATTTCCATTATAAATCCAGATCTGGACTGGAAATCAGGATTGCACTCTCTATATTTCTGCTGGACTTGCACATCACTGCCCTCTGACAAGGACAGACAAGACTTTCATGGGCGTTTCTTCTTCACTGTGAAGGCTAAATTGTTGTGCGGATGGATTAATAGAAATTACTCTCTGCATCATGCTTGAATTATTGTTTCCATGTGTTCCACTTTTTTAGACAATGGAGTTTCAAAATCCATTACAACTTTCTTTCCCATCTGAGTGAAGTTAAGAATGATGTAATAGTCCTGTGTGAATGATGAGGTTATGGCTGGTAGGGAATAGTTATCCAGATCACATTGCTGAAATGCTGGTGGGTTATGGGATTTTTTTGGCATCCTAAACTCCTACTTGTTTAGCAGTCTTATGAAGGGTCTCGACCCGAAACATCACCTATTCCTTCTCTCCAGAGAGGCTGCCAGACCCGCTGAGTTACTACACCATTTGGTGTGTATCCTACCAGTTATTCATCATCCTATCTGAATCCCTATATTTTTCATCTTTGGAAATGTCTAATTACTGATTTTTCAAGGGCATGTTGTAAATTAATATTCGTAAATATATATATATATATCAAAGTAGTTTAACATGAAGGAAGTTCTGTACATGTAGAATTCCATGTTTGCAGATTTTGTGAATAACTTGGTTCGATCCTGAATGTGGGCGCTGTCGTACAGAGTTTGTATGTTCTCTCTGTGACCATGTGGGTTTTCCCCAGGTGCTCTGGTTTTCTCTCTCACTCCAAAGACGTACAGGTTTGTAGGTTAATTGGCTTGGGTAAAAATTGTAAATTTCCCCCGAGTGTGTAGGAGAATTGATGGCTGGTTGGCGCAGACTCAGTAGGCCAAAGATCCTGTTTCAGCGCTGTATCTCTAAACTCTAATTAGAATATTGGATTTCCTAATCAGTATTATGCGTGATCTATTGACAATAGAAACTATTTTGATTTGCAATTCAGGTCTATTGTTTAGTACCATTACTGCAATTAAAACAATGCAGAAGATAAAAGTTTCCAGATACATGCCAGTGCAATTTTTAACCTTGACATTGTGGATAGGCCAGGGTTTGTTCCTGTTCCTCTTCATTCTGATAAGTCCAAGAACTGATTATCAATGATTCTGCAAATGCAAGAATCTGCAGAACTCCTCATGTAGAAAATCAGAGGCACTTCCTTCATTTCTGCCACTCGCAATATTCTGTGATTTGTTGGAATATCAGCATTTTTATGCTGTTTTGGTCTTTGTTCTATTCAGTGGTGATACCTTATCATGAGGCATAAAAGATTAGCCTTCATCCTGTTTTCACATAGTTTATTAGTCTCTATTTGATAGTGTGAAGACGTGTAAGCTAATGATGTAGACATTACTTATGTGGCTTGTCAGGGAAAATAATTATATTGCTAGCCTGGTTAATTATTTTGTGCACCATTATTTCATCTAGTTTGTGCTACAAGTGTCTGGAAAGCTCACTATAACTACAAAATGCTTAAATGTGATATTGCCACAGAATAAAAATCAATGGAAATCTTTTGTAGCCAGTCTACCCCAGCATTAGTTTGTTAAAAATCTTCCAATTGATGAGAATATCTTGCAACCTTGGTGGCATCAGCTTTAACCCAATCTTTTTAATTGTGTTTTGCTTCAGGGACTTGAGTACGTCATGCAGTTTGAACCTCAGACCATCTGCTCCTGTCAATCTTTGTGGCATTGGCACCACGTTGATTACTGGGTTCCTGCCTGATCATTTTACATTAGTGAATAAAACTGTCAAGAAAAAGCTGATTTCATTTTCTTGTGCAAATGTTGTGCCATACTGAGAAGCTTTAGTCCAATACAATTGATGAGTTTTAATCAGTGTTCATATCACCATCGACCTGCCTATCTGCACCTGCTTGAATTTAAGTTAATTCATTTTAGTTTTCAATCCATTGTATCTGGAGTTTATGATTAATTATGCACTGGAAAGCAAATATGCCTCTAAATTTACATTAAGTTACAATTAATCACATTAGTGTCTGTCAATTGTGGCTGGGAATGCAGAGTGGAAAGTGAAAGGATAATATTTTCCCAGTACTTTATTCCATGTATACAGATACATTTTTTAATCTGTTTTTCTCCTTGTTACTGCCAGCCTGCCAGGCTTCTAAAGGTATCAATGTTGAATCAACTAGTGTGCTTCAATTGAAAAACAATGGAGGTTTATTAATCATTTGCTCATTTCTTGTGGGTGCAATAGCATAGTGATGGTTACCAGACAAGTAATTTAAAGTTCCGGAGATGTGATTTCACAATCTACTAGGGCAATGGGAGGATTTAATTCAGTAAAAAGGTAAATCTAGAATAAAAGACCAGTATCAGTAATGGGATCATGAAACTCATCTGGTTCCCAAATGTACGCTAGTTAAGGAATTCTGCCATATGTGACTTCAGATCCACAGTTCAGTTGACTCTAAACTGCCCTCTGTCTAATAAGCTGCTCAGTTCTATCAAACTGCTACAAAACAATAGCATACACTGACCCATGCAACAGACACAGAAAATATCCCCAGCTCAGTTCAGAATGTCAGATGTTTGCAACAGATTATTAAACAGCAGCCTGACAGTTATTCTCACAGAATCATATTATGTTGTGAATTCCCAACATTGCTCCCTCATTGCCCTGTGTGAGTCAGGACAATGCCTATAAAAGGTGGAGACCCAATGGAATTCCATTGTGGTGAGTGAAAGAAAAGCATGTAAAAACATGGTTTCCTCCAAGTTGCATCTTATCTTAACCTGGAAGTATATTGCCATTGTGCCATTGTCAAATTTCTAGAATTGTAGGTGGATGCTTTTGATGTTGAGAAATTTAGTAGTTTGAATGAAACTTCAGTTGCACCATCTTAAAGGAAAATAGGGATGGTAATAAATGCTGCCTTAGTCAGTGACAGAGTGACTTTGCGCTTTTGGGCGAGGTCAGTGAAAAGTAATCTACATTTTTTTAATTAAAATTAACTGCATTAACTATTGAGAATCTCAGGACTGGCAATTGGAAATGTAGTCTTTGTTGTACAGTAATGTTTCATTTGCACACAGACAGCACCCTAGAGGAATAACGAGCTCACTTGGCATTCTTGGCTGCGCTATATTCCTTGTGTTTGTGTGCAGGAGGAAAGAGAAGTACAGAAGAAAGTAAGAGTCTTACAGATTTTGGAATAGCATTGATTTCTTTTGCAGAGGTTGTACTGACAGTATTTGTCTAAATAAATATGTTGAAAATGAGAAACTATTCCATAATTGTTACTCTTTCTCCAATTCCATGCACAGCAGTGAATACCAGGGACTTGTCAGTTGCTTCATGCAATTGTTTTGTTATAATACCACCAATAACTTCCAGTAAACACAAAAAACTGGAGTAACCCAGTGGGTCAGACAGCATCTCTGGAGAAAAGAAATAGGTGACATTTTGGGTCAAGACCCTTCTTCAGACCCTTCTTCATCTATATAGGTGCATTGTCAAATCAGATCCGAAATTATTTTCACTAATGAAATTGTGGCAATGTTTTAATATGTACTTTTAACTAATGTTAATGGAGGTGGGTTTGTTCCACATGCAAAAGTGTAAAGACGTGTTATTAACTGTTCCAGAAATGTGATAGAAATGGGCAGAGCAGCACCTTAAAATGATTCTGAGATGAGCAAAAATTGAGAGTGGCAATGACCTTGACATGCACAGGAAAAACAAACAAGGTACTGTGTGAATGTACATTCAAGGCTCAAGGAGATTAGAGATCTCAGTGAGGGCAAAGAATACAGTGCGGATTAAATACAGAGCGTGCTGGAAATATTCAGGTAGCATCTGCAGAGATAAAAACAAAATCAGTGTTTCTTGGTGATAATACTTTATTGTCATCCTGAAAAGTTCTCTCTGTTCTATCAGCATTCATCGCTTTGAGTATGCCCGATGATTTCCCTATTTACTTCAGATTTCAAACATTTGCTGTTTTTTTTTCCCTTTTGAAATACAATATGAATGTTGTCCTATAAAATAACATTGTTTCAGAGAAAGAGGGATTTCTGAAATGTATTTAATTAACGTTTTTAATACCAGTGAATTGCACTGGAAAATAATAGTGTGCATTGGCTTTTGCTGATGATGTTAGGTGAATTTTACACCTGAAAATGGTACTCAGGCCACCAAACATTCCTGCAAAAAGTCAAGAATCAAATTTCCTGACTGGCACGAAGACATACTAAATAGGCACATTATTGCACAATATATCCTAGTTAAGCTGATTTTCATATGCAGAGTAAATTCTGAGGGTGGATAGGGAGTTTCATGCAGAGACTTCTGGGCTGCTCTCTGTGAGGTGATCAGAGTTTTGATTGCAGAAGCTCAAATGATCACAGAGGACCATGTTACTTTTTCTCATTTGCATTTCATAATGTCATGTTGTAGAATTTAATATTGCAAAATTCTATGCTGTTGTGCCCTATGTCACATGAACATTTTAGCACAAAATCAGAAAAAAGGATGCTGTAAAATAGTAAGATTAAACGAGAACTTCCCAGTTTGAAGTTTGATCTTTATTTTATGAGGAGTTGCGATGAGGGATTTCGTGAAGGCCCCGCCAGCACGCATGCACTACATTCTTCAAAGCAGCGGTGTGGAATCACAGATTAAACAACAATGACTAAAGATAGTAAGATTGAAGAGACTCTATTTACCAGTTGACCTTATAGTAGAGGGTTGGGAGCGGAGGGCATGAAATCCCTCATCGCAACTCCACATAAAATAAAGATCAAACTTCAAACTGGTAAGTTCTCGTTTAATCTTACTATTTCATTTCAGAGTCACGTGAGTGACTTTGTGAAGATTTCAAAGCTCTGTGATTTCATGCCCTGGATCACATCCGTGCTCACACACTGCCGCAATACTGATGGAGGAGTATGTTAACATATTTCAGACTTGAACAAGCTGAAAAATAATATAGTATTTATTAATACAAATCAAAAAAACCCTCACTCGGGGATAAACGTTAATTTGTGCCCATGGTTCTTTAATCATCTCAAGGACCACCGGATACCATGGTTGTGTAGGCCAGTCGGGTCTTATAAAGATGCCTGTTGCAGAATCTGATTTTATTTTCTGCATGAGGTAGAATGGAGGAAATGCATAGAACAAACCATTTCCCCCAGTGCAGCGAGAAAGCGTCCATCGCTACTGCGCCAGGATCTGGTTCCCAAGATACATATGTTGGTCTCTGATGGTTCAATCTGGACGCAAAAAGGTCGATATCTGGTGTTCCATATTTGGCTATAATTTTAGCAAATATTTGGGGATTTAACATCCACTCGATGTTATTATTGAATACGCATGACCTGGTGTCCGCCACTGTATTGAGCTTATCAGGAAGGTAGGTAGCTGATATCCAAATATTTCTTTCAATACACCAGAGCCAGATTGAGTTTGCCAATTCATCACAAGATATTGACTTGATACCACCCATATGATTTAAATATGCCACCACAGTGGTGTTATCTATTTGAAGACGGACATGCGTATGATGTAAATTCATGCAATAAGCTCGCAGCCCATGAAATGCTCCCAGCATTTCCAAATAATTTATCCCTTGTGATAATAGAAGGGTAGATTTGTGTAAATCCCATCTACCGCCACCACTGGAAGTGGTGTCGGTAGCTCCCCAGCCTTGGGCACTTGCGTCGGTTTGTACCACGACTGACTGATTTGGTACAATAATGGGATTGAATGAGTCACGAATATTATCAATCCATCATTGTAACTCAACTTTTGCTTTGATTGGCAGCTGCATAGGCCGATCAAAATGTCCAACATTTGTTTTTAATGCTGAAATGTTTGTTCTTTGCAAATTTTGATAGTGTAGTGGGCCAAATCGCACAGCTGGAAATGTAGCTACTAGTTTTCCAATTACCTTAGCAGCATGTCTGATTGTTGGTTTCCTGGCACAAGCAAGGTTGTTACATGCTTCAATAATATCCGTTGCCTTGTTATCTGGGATGGTAACTATCATCTGATTGGTGTTAATTGTGAATCTCAGGTAGTCCATGACCTGTGAAGGGTAGAACTTAGATTTGTCTGGATGGATGACAAACCCTAATTTTTGAAACAATGTTTTAGTAGCTGTCACTGCTAAATTTGTCGATTCCATAGTTTTTCCCACAATCAAAATGTCATCTAAATATGCCATGACAATGTGGTTTTGTCTTCTCAGGGATGCCAATACTGGTTTCAAAATGTTAGTAAATAACCTAGGGGCTGTTGTAAGCCCATTGGGTAGGGCTCTATATTGCCATAGTAGATCCATCCAGACAAACGTCAAGACCTTCCGGTGATGTTTCCGTATGGATACTAAATAGTATGCATCTTTTAAATCGATACATGCCATGAAGCACCCCTTGGAAATCAGTAATTTAGCTGTTTCGAATGTGTCCATTTTAAAATGGGTATATTTTACAAAAGTATTCAAATGGGTTAAGTCAATAATAATCCGACATCCACCATCCTTTTTGGTTTTGGTAAAGATGTTGGATACGAACTCAAGAGGTTCGTGTATCGTTTTCTCTATCACCCCCTTGGCATGTAGCCTTAACATTTCCTCATGTCCTTCTGCTTTCTCCATATGGGAAAGTGCAAATTTTCGGTTTGGTACATGTTGAGGCGGGGGAAGTTGTTCATTTATGAATTCAATTTCATACCCCTGAATACTTTGTAATATAAATGAGTCTGAAGTTATAGAGCTCCATGCATCCCAGAAAAAACGTAATCTCCCACCAACTTGTGAGGTTAATCATGCAGCACTTACATGAGAACCAGACCCCCTTACCTCCATGGTTACCGGCGGGCCTGATGTTCTGGGTTTTGATGCTCCGTTGTGTTGCTGGGGTGTGGGGTTGGTGCATCTTCCACGCCGGTCGCTGTTGGCCCTGCCCTAAAAAAGGCTTCTGTTGATGGGGTGCGGCCGGCGTGTAGGTCCTTTCAGGTTCTTTCAGGTTGCCCCCGATGTCTTATGTATGGATTGTGTCTGCGAGATGTCATCCTGCTGGAGGAAGGTGGTTTCATCAAACCGACTGCCTTCGCCTCCTCGTCCAGGTCCTTGACCTGTTTGAACAGGTCCTCACCGAACAGCTGTCTCGGTGGCGGCGGCGCAGATGCCTTGTACAACCCCGCAAACTTGGGGTTTAGAGTTGGTTTAATGGAGATTTTTTGGAAGGAGTTTATCTCGTACTGTGTATTACACAGTAACGCGAGTACATCTTCCTGCTCTTCTGTCATCTCAGTGCCGTCAATTGACCTGGCAAAGGTAGTGATTCCCGACGTCAACAGTTTCAGGATCTTTTGAAGTTTAAGTTCCTGGGCCCTAATCCCTGGACAGATATTTCCCCAGATGAGCGAAACACAGTTGTTCGGGGCCTTATATTTATTCATTACCTCAGTCAGTACCTGATCCTGCAGGTGGTGTGTTGTGAGGAAGTCAATGCTCGCCGCTAGTTTTGGCTGCAATGGCTGTCCTGTATGCCCTGGCTGGGCAAATTTGGAAACTACGTCGAGTAGTTCCTCTCGAGGTATTTCAGGTGCTGCAGGTTCCTGCGCCAACCCCTCTTCATAGTCAGCTACCTGCTGACTCCTGGCACTCCCCACCGATGAAGGGGATATGCTAGGTGGCCCAGATGCATGTCTCCTGGAACTTAAGGACATCCAATCCTGCTGAAGGAGATCTCGCTCGAGGAGTCGCTCCATCATGCATTCCATGCGGGCCATGCGACCGCCGCCGCTATCTGCGGATGGCAAGTCGACTTCCTCAGGTTGCCCTGAACGGCTGAGGCTTCTAACGTAGGCCCGCACCTCGTTGAGGTGATGTCTAGGGTGCCTAGGTAGGATGTCGCTGCATGCCGCTCCTGCGGGGCTCTGCGACTCCCGCGCGGACATGCCACTAGTCCGCGGTCTTCCGGACTGGAGCGGACCGCCTGTCTGGAATGACATAAGCGGTGAGGAGTCGAAGCAGGGTTCACCGATATCCGTGTGGGCTTGCTGCCTGTTCTCCCCCAGGACAAAGGCGACGCATGGCCACGTCCAGCCGCTAACGCGGGGTTCGGTGACCGAAATATCTTGCCACCGGCCCGCGATCTGGGTGGCTCTGCTGGTGGCAAGTCGACGCCGGCTGCTGCAGTGGGGCTCCTCAACCTCAGTGCGGTTCTTCCCCTGGTCTGACCTCTGGTGACCTGCAATGGAGGGGAGACAGAACATGCCGCAGAGCGGGGAACACGTTTACGCACCTTCATGCCACTGTCCCTATGTTTAGGTGACAGTGGTAGGGAGTCAGGGTCTTCCCTATCCTGCTCCCGCGCAGTGCTCCTACCACCATGTGGCTCCATAGTCAGCCGTGGTGGAGAGTCGGGTCCTGGTTGCGCAGGGCTCCCCGACTTCCGCGTTCTTTTCCCGGCCCGACGAGCGGGTGCTGCCGGAGCAGCGGGCAGCTCCGGGGAATGCGGCCGCTGACTCCTGTCGGAAGTCACGCGGCTGGCGCCTTACTCCTTTTGTCCATCGTCCCTGTGAACACAAATGTTTTTGACAGGAACTAACCAACTCAAGGTTAGTTTCACTTTCCTGAGCGGTCCTTTTTGAAGGACTGGTGGAGGAGCGCACTCCCCCCCCCCCCCCCAGCCGTCGACTGCAACTGCGAGCTACGATATGTCGCGCATGCGTGCTGGCGGGGTCTTCACGAAGTCACTCATGTGACTCCGAAATGAAATTTAACATTGGTCTTACTTGGGGAATAACAATCCAACAATTTTCAAGCTACAGGGTGAGCGAGTGACATTTACAATTTTTCAGGTTTGATAGCATATTATGAACAGAAAATATTACACATCCAAGTTGAGTGACTAATGTTAGTTCTTTGTCTTTGTAATTCTGAGTCTGAGTACATCATCACATCTGTGGAAGACATAAGATGAGATGTAACAGGCATGGTGGCATAGCGGTAGAGCTACTGCCTTACTGCTCCAGAGACCTGTATTCGATCCTGACTATGGGTGTTTGTACGAAGTTTGTACCTTCTCGCCGTGACCCACGTGGATTTTCTCTGTGACCTTCGGTTTCCTCCCACACTCCGAAGACGTACAGGATTGTAGGTTAATTGGCTTGGTATAAGAATGTAAAATTGTGCCTCGTGTGTGTAGGGTAGTGTTATTGTGCGGGGATTGCTGGTCGGTTCACTCTGATTCTCTAAACTAACCTAACCTAAATCACATGTTTGGAAAAAATTTGATTTTTAATATATGTGGGGTTTTTTCTAAAAATAAATGTGGCAACCAATTTACTTGGAGAAATGACTCATAAGCCACAGTAAGGAAAGAGATTATCAGTTGGACGATTTGGGCCAAAGGGCCTTTTCTGTGCTGTATACCCTTTAGTCAAAAGTGTTTTATTGTCATATGTCCCAGATAGAACAATGAAATTCGTACTTGCAGCAATACAACAGAATACGTTAACATATTCATGCAAACCCTATCATTCACTTAATCTGATTTTGCTTTTTTGTTTACAGTTGGCAAGAACCCATGAAATAGGAAAATGGATAGGCCATGTGGCTCTTGAGCATCTATTAATTTCATGACTAAACTTTGTATCGTAGGTTCATCTATACATAACTGAAACTCTGATCTTGTGCTCTTCCGGTTTGTGCGTTTTTTCTATTTGCGCAAAAACAGTACGCAATAGAGCAACGATTTTTCGTCAGCTCACTTGCCGTTCTACTGTGCTGCGAGTGCACCAAGTTTTGTTCCGATCGGTAGTAAAAGTTAGTGAGGTTTAAAAATTGTAAAGACTGCACGTGCGCAGATCTATCTCCTCTCGTGCCAGTCAACGCCTCGCAAATTGATCTCCTCTCCTGTCACTCCCCGGGCCGGCCCGCCCCCTTCCTGCGTCATCACGTCTTTACTGGAGCTGAGGGAGGCCAGCGGAGGTCTCCAACCGGACATAATTTTCGAAGGGACTAGAAGTGGCTTGAAGTGGCCCAAAGCGGCCCAGCCTGGAGATGTCGCCAAACGGAAAGGGGATCCCGGCAGAGGAGAGCGTCCAGCCCCCGCTGGAAGTCCAAAACGCACCGTCACTTAACGCCGCGCAGTTCCAGCCCCTTCCCCTCTGGTCCCCATCGCTGGCTCCTGCCCCCCTCCTCGGTGATACCCCTCTCTGCCCCATGGCTCTTCCCCCAACTTTTCTCCACCTTCCCCTGCCCACATACCCCCCCCTGCCCCCACACCCCTCGAGCTGCTCTGTCTTTCATCTGGATCATGCCTGACCTTTTGCCTCAGCTCCATTTACTGGTGTTATCCCCTTATCCCTTGATTGCATTTATACCCATAAATCTACCAACCTCAGTTTGGAATGAATGTAACAACTGAACTCCACAGCTGTTTCAAGCAGATTTTATTTTAATTCTTGTGAAGAAAGATATAGTTTTTCACATCTAAAATACATTATACTTCAATGTATTCTTGCCCATTCAATCAAGCCGTTTACTCCCCTTGCCAGATTCTGCGTGTTCTACGCAGTTCACATTCCCACCTTGCTCTTTTTCATCCAAACGTTTCTCTCTGTATCTCGGTACACTTGATTATAACTTGCCAATTCCATTGCAAAATGGACCAGTTTATTCCAACTCTGTCTGTGCCTGTGAAATCCTCAATGCATGTTAAGCATCCTCTTGTCCCCTCAATCTCCTCCACCTCCCAGTTCGATTAGCCATAGTGTTGTTTAACTTCCTTGACATCCATTTGTAACCACATCTGTATTCCCGATCTCTGCCTATCCAACCTAAAATAAATTTGAACACATTTTGCAAAATAAATTGCTCCATTTCAGTATCTTTAAAAATTGATTCGGCTGTGATTAAAATAATGTTTTACACTTCCTACTCTGATCCCGAAATAACAGTGAATGTATTTGTTATATGCAGAGTCAAATATAACCAGTGATTCTAAAATTAACTTGCCACAATGCAAAGTAACTTTGAAGCATCCAACTGTTAGACATGATTGTGGTCTGCAGGAACAAATTGTCATTTGTCTGCAGGAACAAATTGTCATACGGCTCGTCTCAGTTCTGTACGTCTTTATGACTATGACCATGCTTGCTATCACTTGACAAGATCCCTCCTGTTGTGCTTCAGTATCACATTTTGGGGAATTTGATGCTGCAAAGAGTTTTAAGATTATTTTAATTTTATGGGCAGAATTGTGAAGATCTTGTTGCCGAGGTCATCTAAATATGATAATGTCTCACACATGAACGGTGCTTTGATACATAGATACGTAGACAATAGGTGCAAGAGTAGGCCATTCGACCCTTCGAGCCAGCACTGCCATTCAATGTGATCATAGCTGATCATCCACAATTAGCACCCCATTCCTGCCTTCGCCCCATACCCCTTGATTCTGCTAGCCCTAAGAGCTCTATCTAACTCTCTTTTGAATGCATCTAGTGAATCGTCCTCCACTGCCTCCTGCGGCAGAGAATTCCACAAATTCATAATTCTCTGTGTGAAAACGATTTTTCTCATCTCAGTTCTAAATTGCCTACCCATTATTCTTAAACTTGTGGCCCTGGTTCTGCACTCCCCCAGGATCGGGAACATGTTAACTGCATCTAGCGTGTCCAGTCTCTTAATAATTTTATATGTTCCTATAATATTCCCTCTCATCTAAATTCCAGTGAATACAAATCCAGTCGCTCCATTCTTTCATCATATGACAATCCTGCCATCCTGGGAATTAACCTTGTGCACCTAGGCTGCACTCCCTCAATAGCAAGAATGTCCTTCCTCAAATTAGGAGACCAAAACATTGCCCCAGGTGTGTGGTCTCACCAGGGCCATGTACAACTGCAGAAGGACCTCTTTGCTCCTCTTGGCCAACATGCCATTAGCTTTCTTCACTGCCTACTGTACCTGCATGCTTACTTTCAGTGATTGGTGTACAAGGACACCCAGGTCTCATTGTACCTCCCCCTTTCCTAATCCAACACCATTCTGATAATAATCTGCCTTCCTCTCCTTGCCACCAAACTAGATAACCTCACATTTATCCACATTATACTGTATCTGCCATGCATCTGCCCACTCACCCAACCTGTCCAAATCACCCTGCATCCTCATAACATCCTGTTCACAATTCACACTTTCACCCAGCTTTGTGTCATCTGCAAATTTGCTAATGTTACTTTTAAATCCTTCATCTAAATCATTAATGTATATTATAAATAGCTGCGGTCCCAGCACCGAGCATTGTGGCACCCCACAAGTCACTGCCTGCCATTGTGAAAGGGACCCGTTAATCCACACTCTTTGTTTCCTGTCTGCCAACCAATTTTCTATCCATGTCAAAACCCTACCCCCAATACCATGTGCTCTAATTTTGCCCACTAATCGGTGTGGGATCATTATCAAAGGATTTCTGAAAGTCCAGGTACATTACATCCACTGGCTCCCTCTTGTCCACTTTACTTGTTACATCCTCAAAAAATTCCAGGACATTTGTCAAGCATGATTTCCCCTTCGTAAATCCATGCTGACTTGGACCGATCCTGTTATTGCTATCCAAATGCGCCGCTATCACTTCTTTGATAATCGACTCCAGCATCTTCCTCACCACTGATGTCAGGCTAACTGGTCCCAGCTTTCTCTCTCCCACCTTTTTTGAAAAGTAGGATAACATTAGCTACCCTCCAATCCACAGGAACTGATATAGAATATATAGAACATTGGAAAATGATCACCAATGCGCCCATGATTTCTAGAGCCACCTCCTAGAGTACCCTGGAGTGCTGGCCATCTGGCCCTGGGGATTTATCAGCCTTCAGTCCCATCAGTCTGCCCTACACCATTTCCTGACTAATGTGAATTTCCTTCAGTTCCTCCATCACCCTAGGTCATACTGATTATTGCCCTCTGTCACCAGTACATCTGGGAGATTGTTTGTGTCTTCCTTAGTGAAGACAGATCCAAAGTACCTGTTCAACTCATTTGTCAATTCCTTGTTCACCATAATAAATTCCCCTGTTTCTGTCTAAAGGGACCCACAATTGTCTTAACTATTTTTTTTCCACTTCACATACCTAAAGAAGCTTTTACTATCCTCCTTTATATTCTTGGCCAGCTTACCTTTGTGCTTCATCTTTTCTCCCCGATGCCTTTTTAGTTACCTTCTACCTTCTGTTGTTCTTTAAAGGTTATCCAATCCTCTGGCTTCCCGCTCATCTTTGCTATGTTATAAGTCTTCACTTTTATTTTTATACTGTCCTTGACTTCCCTTGTTAGCCACGGTCGCCTTTTACTCCCCTTAGAATCTTTCTTTCTCTTTGGAATGAAATGATCCTGCAGCTTCTGGGTTATTCCCAGAAATACCTGCCATTGGTGTTCCACCGTCATCCCTGCTAAGGTCCCTTTCCAGTCAACTTTGGTCAGTTCCTCCTCCCTCATGCCTCCATAGTCCCCTTTGTTCAACTGCAACACTGGCACCTGATTTTACCTTCTCCCTCTCAAATTGCAGATTAAAACATCATGTTATGGTCACTGCCTCCTAATGATTCCTTTACCTTGAGTTTCCTTATCAAATCCGGTTCATTACGTAACACTAAATCCAGAATTGCCTGCTCCCTTTTTAATTGACATGTGGAATATTGTTATCACTGTCAAACACAACATTCAAATGCAACACCCGAAAGGTCACCTATTCCTTTTCCTTTTCTCCAGAGGTGCTCTCTGACCCGCTGAGTTACTCCAGCTTTTTGTGTATTTCTTCGGTTTAAACCAGCATCTGCAATTCCTTCCTACAGTTAGATTCTCATGGTCTTTTTTCTATCTTTAACAAAATCCTCAAAAGTTGAGAAATACTTCATTCTCCGTGTCAGCAATCCATTTGACAGTCCAAAAATGTGAAATCCTTTGGAAATTGATTAAGCCAACGGGTCTTTTAGGCTGCATTGAGATATTGCTTCACTTTCTCAACACTGAAATTTTTCTGGCTTCAGATACCTTTATTACTGGATGGATTCAAAGCATGCCTTATTATCCATTTGATTTGTTGGATTCAAATCAAGATTTTTTTAAATGGAAAGGCTTTCTGTAAGTTAATTATCTTAACCATACAGCCAACATGATAATTAGAATTTTAATAAATATCCATGCTTCATTTAAAAAAAATCTTCATGAAGACTTTTGCAAAGGATGCCTTTTAAATACATTGCTTCAAATAACCTGCGTAGTGGGAATGCTGCTCCAGATCAATAATATTAAGGTAAAACTAAGTATTAAAAAGCAGACATGCAATAATTTTCCTTTTAAATTTATCTTTCTCCTAAGGGAATGTAGTTGTATTCAAGGACAGTACATTGTTACAACAGAAGAGGCAGGAGGAACGATCTAGAGGATAGTTCCATCAGATACTCAGTCATTACCCCTGTTCAACAGATATAAGGTTCTTGCGCTCCCTGTGTGGGTGAGGGTGGCGACTGCAGGGAGGACGTGCAATCTGTCCATGGCACATGCAGCCATTCATTTTGGGGAAGAAAACAAAGATGATAGTCAGAGAAGAAAATATAACTAGGGACACAACAACTGTTCTCTGTCACAGGAACGGAGAGTCCTGAGGAAGTGTTGACTGCCTGCTGCCAGCTTTTAAGTGCATGTCTTCTGGGAACAGAAGAACTTGGAATGGGAGGAGAAGGATCCTATTATCATGGTCTCAGAAGCAGAAACTACATGGGTAAAATGAGGGATTATGAGGCGTCAGCTGAAAAACTAAAAAGCTGAAGCACAAGCGTGTCATCTCTTGATTATTGAATGAGCCACATGCAAAGGGATTAGTGTGGTAAATGCATGATGCCTGCGAGGGGTGCATGGTAGGAATGCGTTCCAGTTTATGGGATGTGGGGCTCCAGTACTGGGGAAGGAAGAGTCTTTGCATTGAGATGGGCTTCACTCAAACTGTGCTAGGTCTAGTCCTGGCAAAGCTTGTGAATAGGGTTGCTGGCAGTGCTTCAAACAAACTAGGGGTGGAGGCTCCAAGAATAAGTGTTTAAAACGCAACACAGGGAAGTGAGAGAGCGATGGCACAGGTCATGAAGGGGAAAATTATACGGTTAAGTGTGACAGGCTGGATAAACAAAATTATTCAACACAGAGAAAGTCTGACTTTGAAAACCAACGAAGAAAAATATTTAACAGCCTTTATTTAAATGGATGATCATTTGCAGGAAGACCTGAATTGACAACATGGAGAGTAGCATATTTGTAGGATTTAATACATGTAACAAAAGTGTAGTTGCACGGTGACCATCTACATTTCACACTGCTCTGGAAAATCAGCCAACATAATCAAAAACTTGTCCCACCTCGGTCATTCTTTCTTCTCCCTGCACCCGTATGGCAGAAGGTACAGAAGGTTGAAAGCATGTACCATTAGATTCAGGAATAGCTTATTCCCCTTCATCATAAGGGTTCTGAATAGTCCTTCCATCGGTGAGGGTACTGTTCAGTTCTCCTCTACCCCATTGAGGATATTGGACTTTTCTAAGGAACTGATGTACTGCAATGCTGAGAATTCTGCACCCTGTATCTTCATTTTGTGCTTTATAAAGTCCCTCACACAAAGATTGGTGCATATATGGAGCAAGTAGCCAGGGGAAGCTGTAGAGGTGGATACAATAATAACGTAAAATATATTTAGATGGATAGGTAACTTTGAGAGATAGACGGACTAAATAGAGACAAATAAGACACCAGTTATAAAACATGGATAAGTTTCCATGAAATTCCATGCCCTATGACTCAACAGCATTACTACAATATGATTCAAACATTATTGAAGTTATTTAATATTTTGGATATTTATATGTTTAAATATAATACATTTTGGTGACCTTTTCTTTTTACTTTGGGAAGAATGTAAAAGAGATGTCATGTTGAGGACTAAGTTATATTTAAAAATAAGCACATCAACAGAATATCATGTGAAACAACAGTATAATAGTAAGATTAAACGAGAACTTACCAAGTTTGAAGGTTGATCTGTATTTTACGAGGAGTCGCGGTGAGGGATTTCGTGAAGACCCCGCCAGCACGCATGCGCGGCATCCTTCAAAGCAGCGGTGTGGAATCACAGAAAACGAATCATGACTAAAAAATAGTAAGATGAAAAAACGTAGAACTTCCTGGTTGACCTTATGATAGAGGGTGGGAGCGGTGGGCACGAAATCCCTCACCGCGACTCCTCGTAAAATACAGATCAACCTTCAAACTTGGTAAGTTCTCGTTTAATCTTACTATTTTACTTCGGAGTCACGTGAGTGACTTCGTGAAGATTTCAAAGCTCTGTGATTTCACACCCTGGACAACGTCCATGCTTATCACACTGCCGCCATTCTGATGGAGGAAGGCTGTTAATGGAGTTCAGTCGAAACTGGCTGAAAAAATCAACACAATTTATTAATCAAATAAACAACAAATAACCCCTAATTCGGGGACAGACATTCACTGAGCGGTTCCCAGGATAGCTTCTGCGAATGTCGCAGGGGCGACCAGTGGCTTGTTATAGAACCGTTGAAAGGTTTCTTCACTGGCCCAGCCCGCCGTGGCAAGAATGTGGCCCATGGGCACCTCCATGGCCCTCGCCGCTGGATGTAGCCCTGGTGGAATGAGACTTAAAGATGTCAGTAGCAACTCCTGCTGCATCCAGCACCACCCTGAGCCACCTGGCGATAGTCTGTGTAGTCACCCGATGATGCTGAGGTTTATGACTGATGAGGAGCCCCTGTTCCTTCATCCTGATAACTCCAGTAACTCGGATGTAGTGGTGGAGATGGGTGACTATGCAGAGAGTGGCATCTACAGGGTACGCCCGATGATGCTGAGGTTTATGACTGATGAGGAGCCCCTGTTCCTTCATCCTGATAACTCCAGTAACTCGGATGTAGTGGTGGAGATGGGTGACTATGCAGAGAGTGGCATCTACAGGGTATGCCCGAAATTCCAACTGCAGCCCATGCGCCCCTGGCCTGTGCTGTTTTAATAATTCTTTGACAAAGAAATTTATTTGACCAGGGGTGGCCACCATGCTGTCCAGTCGCAGTTTTTGTAACGTCTGGACTCGTTGGGCTGTAGTCAGTGCCAACAGCATCACCACCTTGAGGGTGAGCTGTTTCAGTGGTAGCTCATCCACTGGAGCCCAGCTCCTCAGTAGGGTCAGCACGATCCCCACATCCCACGTTACTGCATATCTGGGTCGTGGAGGGTTGGTGTTGAACACTCCCCTCATTAATTTAGACACCAGGTGGTTGGAGCTGATACCTATGTCCAGGTATGAGGACAGCGCACTCCTGGCGCTGTTAATGGCACTGTAGCTGAGGCCAGCATCGAAATGGAGGCCCGCTAGAAACTCCAAGACATCTGGTATTGTTGCTGAGTTTGAAGACTTGTTGGTCCGGGCACAGAATGCCTCCCATTTTCTGATCTGGGTGAGGTACTGTTTCCGAGTTGACTCTCGGCATGATGCGGCGATAAGGTCTATGGCTCGTGAAGAGATGCCTGCCCGGATGAGTGGTTTTTTCAAAACCTGCAGGCCAACAAGTTTAAATGACCATGGCAAGGATGACTAACCCCCGTAATGGGGTGAGTAATCAATTTGGGGTGTTTCCCAATCGCCATCCATGGTTGTTTTAAAATTTTAACGACCATCGGGTACCATGGTTGTGTAGGCCAGTCGGGGATGATCAATATGCCAGTTGCAGAATCTAATTTAATTTTCTGCAATACCCGACTGATGAGGCAAAATGGGGGAAAGCAAAACCATTTCCCCCAATGGATAGAAAATGCATCCATTTCTAATGCCCCAGGGTCTGGTTCCCATGACACATACGTTGATATCTGATGGTTCAGCCTGGACGCAAATAGGTCAATATCTGGTGTCCCAAAATGAGCTATAATATCTCCAAATATTTGGGGGTTCAACATCCACTCGATGTTGTCATTGAAAACTCGTGACCTGGTGTCCGCCACTGTATTAAGCTTCCCAGGCAAATAGGTCGCAGTAATCCAAATATTTCTTTTAATGCACCAGTGCCAAATTGTATTAGCCAATTCATCACAAGATAGCGACCTGATGTCACCCATATGATTGATGTAAGCCACCACTGTAGTATTATCTATTTGAAGGCGGACATGTAAATCCCGTGAATTAGTACAGTAAGCCCGCAATCCATGAAATGCCCCGAGCATTTCTATATAATTTATCCCATGTGACTCCAAGAAGGTAGACTCATGAGAATTCCATCTGCCACCACAACTGGACATCGTATCAGTGGCTCCCCAGCCTTGTGCACTTGCATCAGTTTGTAGCACAACATCTGGGTTGCTTACTATGATGGGTCTATGACACTCTCTAATATTGTCAACCCACCATTGTAGCTCGTTTCTAGCTTCCGGTGGTAACCGAATTGGCCGATCAAAGTGCCCAGCATTTGTTTTTAATGCGGTGATTTTTGATCTTTGTAAATTTCGGTAGTGTAGCAGTCCGAATCGTGCAGCTGGGAATGTAGCTACCAATTTGCCTATAACTTTTGCTGTTGGGCGAATAGTCGGTACCCTGGCGCAAGCAAGATTGTGGCACTCTTCTATTATAGCAATAGCTTTATTAGTTGGGATGGTAATCTTCATTAATTTGGTGTCTAGAGTGAGCCCCAAATAATCCATAACCCGTACCGGATGCAATTTTGATTTGTCTGGATGGATTACAAACCCCAACTTCTCGAACAGAGCCTTGGTTGCGGCCACTCCTTGAATTGCCAATTGGAGGGTCTGACCTACTATAAGAATATCATCCAAATATGCCATTACCATATAATTTTGTCGGCGGAGAAGAGCCAATATAGGTTTTACCAATTTGGTAAACAGCCTAGGGGCTGTGGTAATTCCATTGGGTAATGCCTTGTACTACCATAATTGACCCTTCCAGACAAACCAGAAATTTCCTGTGAGCCTCAGCAATGGGCACCGTATAGTATGCATCTTTCAAATCCATGCATGCCATAAAGTACCCTGGGTAAAGTATCTGCCTAGCTGTTTCTAAAGTATCCATTTTGAAATGGGTATATTGTACAAAAGTGTTCAACTCAGTTAAGTCTATTATAATCCGACATCCCCCATCTTTTTTAATTCTGGTGAAAATATTAGACACAAACTCAACAGGTTCATGCTCGGCTTTGCCAATTACCCCTTTTTCTGCTAGCCATATAATTTCAGCATGTCCTGCCTCTACCTCTTTTTGGGATAGAGAAAACTTCCTATGAGGCGAATGTTGAGTAGGGGGATTTATACCTCCAATAAATTCTATAACATATCCTTGAACACTTTGCAAAATAAACTCATCTGTGGTGACAGTTTTCCATATGTCCAAGAAAGCCCGTAATCGCCCACCTATTCGTGCGGGAGAAGATGCTACGGCGTGAGAAGAACCAGACCCCCTTACCTCCATGGTTAACGGTGGTTCTGTACGTACGGTGCTTTGGGTTGACGTTGTGGAGGTTGACGGGGCGGCGGCCGCATTTTCCATGCAGGCCGCTGTTGACCTTGCCCTCAAAAAGGTCGTTGTGTTTGATGCGATGGAGGTAGGTAGGGTCTTTGTGCCCTATCCGGCAGCCGTGGTTTCCAAGTTGTATTAGGCTGTTGCTGGTGATATGGGTGAATTCTGGTTGACGGAGGTTTCATGAGGCCCGCTGTTTTGGCCTCCTCGTCCAACTCCTTCACCTGTTTGGACAGGTCTCCGAATAACTGATGCGGCGGTGGAGCGGTTGATGGTCGGCACAACCCCGCGAATTTGGGGTTGAGTGTGGGCTTAATGGAGCCCTTACGCAGGCAGTTTATTTCATATTGGGCGTTGCTTAGGAGTGCCAGTGCATCTTGCTGTTCACTGGACACATAATCCCCATCCAGGGTCCTAGCAAACGCCGTTATGCCCGTGGAGAGAACTTTTAAGATACGCTGGAGGCGGACATCCTGCATACTGGTGGCCGTACTCAAGTGTCCCCAGATCTGGGCATTAACCAAGGGCACACTGAGGTTGATGCAGTTCTCGGGCGGTTTTATTTTCTCCAAGGTATCATTGAGAACCTGACTCTGAAGTTGGTGCGTAGTCAGGTAATCAATGGTGCCCGCCAATTTGTGGTGCAGAGGTTCACCTGTCTGGGTGGTAGCGGCAAACTTACTCACCACTTCCAGCATATCCTCCTCATGCTCTGGCTCAGCGGTCATTGGCTGTCACGGGTCGTCTTCAAACGCAGCAGCTGGTCAATCACTCCCGCTTCTGGCTGGAGACGATGAGATGCTGAATGGGGTCCTCGCACGGCTAGTGGATGCCCGCGAGTCCCGCTCTTCTCGTTCCCGGTCCCGCTGGAGGAGTTGCTCCACTAAGAGCTCCAACCGCTCAATGCGACCGTCCCTGCTATCTGCAGCGGACAAGCCGACTTCCCCAGGCCCTGCGAATTCACTGGGGCTTCCACCATCAGACCACACCCCCTTAGGGTGCTGTCTAGGGTCCAATGGCAGGTTGTCGTGACCTATAGCCCAAGTAGGATCATACGACTCCCGCACGGACTCTCCGCTAGCCTGTCTTCTCCCAGACTGTGGCGGCCCACCTGTCTGATATGAAGGTAGGTGAGTTGAATCGGTGCTGGACCCCGGAACCTGGCTCCCCGAAGTCCGTGCAGGCTTACCTCCACACTTGCCCATCTTTTGGCGTGGAGGCGCATGGTCGGCCGCTCTCAGAGCTGAGCTGACCGACCGCTTCCTGCTGCCACCTCCGCCCTTGACCGCAGCCTGACGGGGTGTGTTGTCGGAGGTATCTGCTCCAGCAGGCCTACACGATGCAGCAGTGGTGTTGCCAGACTGCACTACGGCAGATCTCCCTGGCAGCGGTACGTTATGCACTTTTGCAGGGCTCCCCTGTCGTGCAGCTGTCCCCCGGCCCAGCCCGCTCGGGTCTTCTGGAGCTCGGGGAGGGGTTGCTTGTGGAAAGCGAGACCCCTTGCCACGTACCTGTTTTCCCCCTCTTTTCTTGGAGGAAGGGGGCACGAAGTCTGGATCCATATCCAGCTCCGGCGCAGTAAACCACTCGGGTGAGTCGGCCCCTGAATCAGCGGGAGCGCCCGATTTCCGCAATCCAGCCCCCACATGCCTCGAAGCTGCCGGTGTTGCTTGCAGCTCCGGGGACAAGGGCCTTTGGCTGGTCGAGGCTCGGCTCCTCGACAGTGTTGCCTTCTTCTTGCCCTTGTCCATCCTGTGGAGTAAAAGCAATACTTACCTACCGGCCTTATGAAGGAGCCCGAGGAGAGAGCGCACTCCCCCCCCCAGCCTGCCGAATGCGCGCGACGATATGCCACGCATGCGTGCTGGCGGGGTCTTCACGAAGTCACTCACGTGACTCCGAAGTAAAATAGTAAGATTAAACGAGAACTTACCAAGTTTGAAGGTTGATCTGTATTTTACGAGGAGTCGCGGTGAGGGATTTCGTGAAGAACCCGCCAGCACGCCTGCGCAGCATCCTTCAAAGCAGCGGTGTGGAATCACAGAACCAACCATGACTAAAAATAGTAAGATGAAAACCGTAGAACTACCTGTTTGACCTCATGATAGAGGGTGGGAGCGGTGGGCACTAAATCCCTCACCGCGACTCCTCGTAAAATACAGATCAACCTTCAAACTTGGTAAGTTCTCGTTTAATCTTACTATTTTACTTCGGAGTCACGTGAGTGACTTCGTGAAGATTTCAAAGCTCTGTGATTTCACGCCCTGAACAACGTCCATGCTTATCACACTGCCGCCATTCTGATGGAGTAAAGACTGTTAATGGAGTTCAGTTGACAGTGGCTGAAAAAACAACACAATTTATTAATCAAATAAACAACAACCCCTAACCCGGGCCAGACATTTACTGAGCGGTACCCAGGATAGCTTCTGCGAATGTCGCAGGAACGGCCAGAGGCTTGTTATAGAACCGTTGAAAAGGTTTTCTCCCCACTGGCCCAGCACGCGGTGGCGAGAATGTGGTCCATGGGCACCTCCATGGCTCTCGCTGCAGCCCTGGTGGAATAAGACTTAAAAACGTTAGTAGCAACTCCTGCTGCACCCAGCACCACCCTGAGCCACCTGGCGATCGTCTGTGTAGTCACCCGATGATGCGGAGGTTTTATGACTGATGAGGAGCCCCTGTTCCTTCATGCTGATAACTCCAGTAACTCGGATGTAGTGGTGGAGATGGGTGACTATGCAGAGTGTGGCATCTACAGGGTACGCCCGACATTCCAGCTGCAGCCCATGCGCCCCTGGCCTGTGCTGTTTTAATAACTCTTTACCAAAGAATTTTATTTGACCAGGGTTGGCCACCATGCTGTCCAGTCGCAGTTTTTGTAACATCTGGACTCGTTGGGCTGTCGTCAGTGCCATGAGCATCACCACCTTAAGGGTGAGCTGTTTCAAATGGTAGCTCATCTATTGGAGCCCAGCTCCTCAGTAGGGTCAGCATGATCCCCACATCCCACGTTACTGTATATCTGGGTCGTGGAGGGATTGGTATTGAATACTCCCCTCATTAGTTTAGACACCAGGTGGTGGGAGCTGATACTTATATCCAGGTATGAATACAGCGTACTCCTGTCGCTGTTGATGGCACTGTAGCTGAGGCCAGCATCAAAATGGAGGCCTGCTAGAAACTCCAACACATCCAGTATTGTTGCCGAGTTGGAGGACTTGTTGTTCCGTGCACAGAACCTCCCACTTTCTGATTTGAGTGAGGTATTGTTTGCGGGTTGATTCCCGACACGATGCTGCAATAAGGTTCATGGCTCTTGACGAGAGGCCTGCCCGGTTGAGCGGTCTTTTCAGAACCTGCAAGCCAACAAGTTTAATGACCATGGCAAGGATGACTGACCCCCCTGTAATGGAGTGAGTAATCAATTTGGGATGTTTCCCAATCGCCATCCATGGTTGTTGTACATTTCTACAACCATCGGGTACCATGGTTGTGTAGGCCAGTCGGGAATGATCAATATGTCAGTTGCAGAGTCTAGTTTAATTTTCTGCAATACCCGACTGGTGAGGCAGCATGGGGGAAACGCGTAGCAACCCATTTCCCCCAATGGATAAAAATGCATCCAATGCTATTACCCCAGGGTCTGGTTCCCACAACACATACGTTGGTATTCGATGGTTCAGCCTGGACGCAAATAGGTCAATATCTGGTGTCCCCAATTTGAGCTATAATATCTCCAAAATTTGGGGGTTCAACATCCTCTCAATGTTGTCATTGAAGACACGTGACCTGGTGTCCGCCACTGAATTAAGCTTCCCAGGCAAATAGGTCGCAGTAATCCAAATATTTCTTTCAATGCACCAGTGCCAAACTGTATTAGCCAATTCATTGCAAACTAGCGACCTGATACTACCCATATGATTGATGTAAACCATTATTGTAGCATTATCTATTCGAAAGCGGACATGTAATACCATGAATTAGTACAGTAAGCCCGCAGTCCATGAAATGCCCCCCCGCATTTCTATATAGTTTATCCCATGTGACTCCAGGAATGTAGACTCATGAGAGTTCCATCTGCCAACACAACTGGACATCGTACCAGTTGCTCCCCAGCCTGGTGCACTTGCGTCAGTTAGTAGCACGACATCAGGGTTGCTCCCTATAATAGGTCAATGACATTCTTTAATATTATCTACCCACCATTATAGCTCGTTTCTAGCTTCCGGTGGTAACCGAAGTGGCCGATCAAAGCAGCCAGCATTTGTTTTTTAATGCTGTGATTTGTGACCTTTGTGAATTTCGGTAGTGTAGCGGTCCGAATCGTGCAGCTGGGAATGTAGTTACCAATTTAGAGTTACCAATACCAATAACATTTGCTGTTCGCCACATGGTCGATACCCTGGCGCAAGCAAGATTGTGGCACTCTTCTGATATAGCAGTATCTTTATTAGTGGGGATGATAAACTTCATTAAATTAGTGTCTAAGGTGAACACCAACCCATAACCCGTACCGGGTGCAGTTTTTGATTTGTCTGGATGGATTACAATCCCAGCTTCTCAAGCAGAGCCTTGGTTGCAGCCACTCCTTGAATTGCCAATTGGAGGGTCTGCCCCTACTATAAGGATTTCATCCAATATGCCATCACTATAATCTTGTTGTCGGAGAAGAGCCAATACAGGTAAATACCAACTTGGTAAACAGCCTAAGCTGTGATGGTTCCATTAGGCAATGCACCCTTCCAGACAACTTCAGAATTCCCTGTGAGCCTCAGCGATGGGCACCGTATAGCATGCTTCTTTCAAATTGATACATGCCATAAAGTACCCTGAGTAAAGCTTCCACCTAGCTGTTCCAAAAGTATCCATTTTGACATGGGTATATTGTACAAAAGTGTTCAACTCAGCTAAATCGATTATAATCCGACATTCCTCTTCTTTTTACTGCTGGTGAACATATTAGGCTCAACTCAATAGGTCCATGCTTGGTTATGCCAATTACCACTTTTCCCTGCTCGCCATATAATTTCAGCATGCCCTGCCTCCACCTCTTTTTGGGATAGAGTAAATTCCTACGAGGCGAATGCTGAGTATGGGAATCTATACCTCCCACGAATTATATACCCTTGAACACTTTGTAAAATAAACTCATCTGTGGTTACAGTTTTCCCCATATGTCCAAGGCCGCCCGCAATCGCCCACCTATTCGTACAGGAGCAGGGAGGTTCTACTTCAGTTGTACAGGGTCTTGGTGAGACCACACCTGGAGTATTGCGTGCAGTTTTGGTCTCCAAATCTGAGGAAGGACATTATTGCCATAGAGGGAGTGCAGAGAAGGTTCACCAGACTGATTCCTGGGATGTCAGGACTGTCTTATGAAGAAAGACTGGATAGACTCGGTTTATACTCTCTGGAATTTAGGAGATTAAGAGGGGATCTTATAGAAACTTACAAAATTCTTAAGGGGTTGGACAGGCTAGATGCGGAAGATGTTCCCGATGTTGGGGAAGTCCAGGACAAGGGGTCACAGCTTAAGGATAAGGGGAAAATCCTTTAAGACCGAGATGAGAAAGACTTTCTTCACACCTGGAATGAGGCGCGGGATTGATCAGCCATGATCATATTGAATGGCGGTGCAGGCCGAAGGGCTGAATGGCCTACTTGCACCTAATTTCTATGTTTCTATGTTTCTAGGAGGGATACTACGTCGTGAGAGGAGCCAGACCCCCTTACCTCCATAGTGAACGGCGGTTCCATACATACGATGCTTCGGGTGGACGTTATGGAGGTTGACGGGCCGGCGGCCGCATTTCCTATGCAGGCCGCTGTTGGCCTTGCCCTAAACGGTCGTTGTATTTATTGAGATGGAGGTAGGTAGAATCTTTGTGCCCTATCCGGCAGCCTTGGTTCACAGGTTGTATTAGGCTGTTGCCGGTGATATGGGTGAACTCTGGCCGATGGAGCTTCATGAGGCCCACTGTTTTGGCCTCCTTTGTCCAGTCCCTTCACCTGTTTGTACAGGTCTCCAAGCAACTGATGCGGCGGTGGAGCGGTAATGGTCGGCACAACCCCGCGAATTTGGGGTTTAGTGTGGGCTATATGGAGCTCTTACGCAGGCAATTTATCTCATACTGGGCGTTGCATAGGAGTGCCAGTGCATCATGCTATTTACTGGACACATTATCCCCCGATCAGGGTTTTGCAAACGCCGTTATGCCCGTGGAGAACCTTTCTCCAAGGTATTATTGCGAATCTGACTCCAGAGTTGGTGCATACGTAGGCAATCAATGGTGCCCGCCAATTCGTGGTGCAGGGTTCACCTGTCTGGGTAGAAACGGCAAACTTCACTCACCACATCCAGCATCCTCCTCATGCTCTGGTTCAGCGGTCCCTGGCTGTCCCTGGTCGTCGTCAAATTCAGCAGCTGGGCAATCATTAATGCTTCTGGCTGGAGACGATGAGGAGCTGTGCGGAGTCCTTGCACGGCTAGTGGATGCCCCCCCGAGTCCCGTTCTTCTCGTTCTCGGTCCCGCTGGAGGTGTTGCACCATTTAAGAGCTCCAACCGCTCAATGCGACCGTCCCTGCGAGATGCAGCGGACAAGCCGACTTCCCCAGGCCCTGCGAATTCACTGGGGCTTCCACCATCGGACCTCACCCCCTTAGGGTCTATGGTCCAATGGCAGGTCGTCGTGACCTACAGCCCAAGTAGGGTCATACGACTCCCGCACGGACTCTCCGCTAGTCTGTCTTCTCCCAGACTGTGGCGGCCCACCTGGCTGATAAGAAGGCAGGTGAGTTGACTCGACGCCGGCCCCCGGAACCTGGCTCCCCGGAGTCCGTGCAGGCTTACCTCCACACTTACACCATTACTTGGCGTGGAGGCGCATGGTCGGCCGCTCGCAGCGCTGAGCTGATCGACCGCTTCCTGCTGCCACCTCCGCCCTTGACCGCAGCCTGACGGGGTGTGTTGTCGGCGGTATCTGCTCCAGCAGGCCTACACGACGCAACAGTGTTATGCAGGGCTCCCCTGTCATTCGGCTGTCCCCCGGCCCAGCCCCCTCGGGTCTACGGGGAGAGGTTGCCTGTAAAGAAAACAAGACCCCTTGCCACGTACCTGTATCCCCCCTTATTCTCTTGGGGGACGGGGGGCTCGGAGTCTGGACCTGTTGCTTGCAGCTCCGTAGCGGTAACCCATTCGGGTGAGTCGGCCCCTGTATTAGCGGGAGCTCCCGACTTCCGCATTCCTGCCCCCACCGTTGCGTTAAAGCTGCCGGCGTTCCTTGCAGCTGCGGGGACAAGGGCCGTCGGCTGGCCGCAGCTCAGCTCAGCTCCTCGACAGCGTCGTCCTGCGGCCCTTGTTCATGCTGTGAGCGTTAAAGCTGCCGGCGTTCCTTGCAGCTCCGGGGACAAGGGCCGTCGGCTGGCCGCAGCTCAGCTCCGCTCCTCGACAGCGTCGTCCTGCGGCCCTTGTCCATGCTGTAAAGGAAAGTAATACTTACCTGCCGGTCTTGTGAAGGAGCCGGTGGGGAGAGCGCACTCCCCCCCCCAGCTGCCGCTGCAGATGCGCGCGACGATATGCTGCGCAGGCGTGCTGGCGGGGTCTTCACGAAGTCACTCACGTGACTCCGAAGTAAAATTACAATTTGACTGAACAAAGCAATACCAATATTTGTCTTGTAACAACAACATGAGTTGGTGCGACTAAATGTTGGACGGACTGCTTTTAAACAGCAAAAAAAAATACTGTTATATTGCCACTGCACCAATATTATGGGCAGTGATGGTCTGGGGTGATTGTGACTGTTCTTCAATTTGGAATGGCTTTTCTTTTCTCCTTTCAGGTGTGGTTTAAATCAGAACTTTGAAGTGAAGCCTTGTCAGCTTGTGTAACAAAGTTAAACTCAGTATTGTGTGAAACAAGTTTGCACAATAGGATTTAGTTTTGACATGCTTCTAGGCTTAAATTCAAGTCTTGACAGCAGAGTGACAGTTACTGTAGATTACAGGCGAATACAGCTTTGGTTTAAACCGTCAGCTTTTTAATTTCAGCTTCAGAAGCTTGCTTGCACAGTAGATAGCTATATCAAGGGATGGACATTTTTACAGAATCTTGTGAATCTGTACAAAGTTACAAAGGGATAACTCAAGGCAACTCAACATTTTAATCAATTTGAAGTTGAGTGGTCCTTCCTAAAATCAGTTAATCCTGTAAAATTGTCTTATTTTGTTGAAACTGGCAGAAGATACAGTTCATTGAAATTTTAAGAGTAACGACAATTATGAGCAAGTTAATTAAATGACTTGGAGGTTAATACTTCTGCACTAAAATGGAATTGAAGTAACGTTTGTTTATCCTGGACTAATTTTCTAATCTAGAGCTCTCTTGAATACCTCATTTCTTGGAATTTAAACTTGTTGACCGCATACGGAACATTTCTCCACTTCAAAGTGATTCACTTTGAATGGTTTTAGGGAAAACTGGTGCAGTGCTATAATTGCAAGGCCATGTTTATGCTCGAGCTTGCAATGCCTTGAATTTTGAAGATACGTGACTGAAAGCTTAATGTAGGAGGAAAATGTTAACCAGTTGCAGGAGTATTCTATTCATCCTATTGTGCCTGCTCTCCCAAACATATGCATCCTATATCTCAGAGCATTTACCTTGCACTGAATCTATATAACTTGATTTCTCTAATATTCAATAATCTATTGTTTTTAATATACCGTGGCTGAGTATGCACAGCCCTCATGGGTAGAGCATTTCAAAGAACGACTCCCATCTGGGTGATAACATTTCTTCTCACTGACTTATTTATTTTGAATAGTTAACACCTTTTGTTGAAGCAGTGGGTGAACACATACTTATAATCTTTTCAAAAATAAATCCTAGTATTGCATTCTCCTGACTGACAGTAGGCATTTTATTTACCGTGCTCTCCATAATGTTCGTGGCATAGACCCATCATTTATATATTTGCCTCTGTACTCCGCAATGTGAGATGTGTAATAGAATCACATATGGTTAAAGTGCACATTGTCAGATTTTAATAAAGGCCATTTTTATACATGTTGGTTTCACCATGTAGAAATTACAGCAGTGTTTATACATAGTCCCCCCATTTAAATGAAAGTAGTCATGTTTAGTATTTTGTTGCATATCCTTTGCATATCCAATGACTGCTTGAAGTCTGCGATTCATGGACATCACCAGTTGCTGGGTGTCTTCTCTGGTGATGCTCCGCCAGGCCTGTATTGCAGCCATCTTTAGCTTATGCTAGCTTTGGGGGCTAGTCCCCTTCAGTTTTCTCTTCAGCATATAAAAGATATGCTCAATTTGGTTCAGATCGGGTGATTGACTTGGCCACTCAAGAATTGACCATTTTCTAGCTTTGAAAAATTCCTTTGTTGCTTTAGCAGTATTTTTGGGATCATTGTCTTGCTGTAGAATGAACCGCCGGCCAATGAGTTTTGAGGCATTTGTTTGAACTTGAGCAGATAGGATGTGTCCATACACTTCAGAATTAATTATGCTACTACCATCAGCAGTTGTATCATCAATGAAGATAAGTGAGCCAGTACCTTAGCCATACGTGCCAGGCCATAACACCCCCACCACCGTGTTTCTCACATGAAGTGGTATTCGTTGGATCTTGGGCAGTTCTTCTGTGGACAGTGATCAGTGACAAATCCACACCTGAAGTGTGTTTCTGATCTGTCGGACAGGTGTTTGGTGTTTTTTCTTTATTATAGAGAGAATTCTTCTATCATCAGCTGTGGAGGTCTTCCTCGGCCTGCCAATCCCTTTGCGATTAGTAAGCTCACCAGTGCTCTCTTTCTTTTTAATGATGTTCCAAACAGTTGATTTTGGTAAGCCTAACGTTTGGCTGATGTCTCTAACAGTTTTATTCTTGTTTCTCAGTCTCATAATGGCTTCTTTGACTTTCATTGGCACAACTTTGGGCCTCATGTTGATAAACAGCAATAAAAGTTTCCAAAGGTGATGGAAAGACGAGGTGCTGAGAGCTCTCTTATACCTGCATTAAGGAGGCAATTAAACACACCTGAGCAATTACAAACGCCTGTGAAGCCATGTGTCCCAAACATTATGGCACCCTGAAATGGGGGGCCTATGTATGTGCAAAGCTGTCATTTGTACATGGTGAAACTAAAATGTATAAAAATGGCCTTTAATAAAATCTGACAATGTGCACTTTAATCACATGTGATTTTTTTCTATTGCAAATCTCAAGTTGTGGAGTACAGAGGCAAATAAATAAATGATGGGTCTTTGTACACGGAATGTCATGATGGCACTGTATGTCACGTCTTGGAACATAGAATAGTGCAGCACAAGAGTAGTCCTTTAGCCTGGTTTCATTTTTAACATAACATGACAAACCTGATGAGATTGTTTTCATTTATAATCTGTTCAATAATGTGATAGAAGTTCTCCTCTAAGTGATAATTACAATAAAACATATTTTTAAACTTAAAAATATCATCCTCCGTATACTTTCCAGTTCTCCCTTCTCTCACCAAATCTTTTGACACATACTGTTTCCTCCTGTGGACTCTCTCACTCAGCTACAAACTTCTGAGGTACATCTCGGTATGCTGAAAAATCATGGCAATGTCAAGATTGGAGGCATTGGAGATCACTTGCTGATGTCAGGAAATTCCTTGTTCCCAGCTGAGCAACAAGGAACTAGCTTGGCCGATCAGAAGATCAGCACAGTGGCAATTATTGAACAACTCCACTACTTTGGTCACCTACCAACCAGAAATGGAGTCTGTAAAGAGCTTTAGATAGATGAGGCAAATAGGTGCTAGCTCAAATGAAATGCGGAAAACTGAGGTCATAAATTTGATCGATGAATCATGAGGAGAATGTAGATTTTAAAGTTTACCAACCAGGCACAGTGGCACAGCAGTAGAGTTGCTGCCTTACAATTCCAGAGACATGGGTTCAATCCTGACTACGGTTGCTGTCTGAACGTGGTTTGTACGGTTTGTGTGGGTTTTCTCCTGGATCTCCGGTTTCCTCCAACATTCCAAAGATATACAAGTTTTTAAGTTAATTGGCTTGCTATAAATGTAAAATTGGCCCTAGTGTGTGTAGGGTAATGTTAGCGTGCGAGATCGCAGGTCGGCGCGGACGCGGTGGGCCGAATGGCCTGTTTCCACGCTGTATCGCTAAACTAAACTAAACTAAACTCTAAAGACGCAGGTTTGTACATTAATTAGCTTGATAATTTGTAAATTGTCCCTAGTGTGTGTAGGATAGTGCTGGTGTGCAGGGATCACTGGTCGGCACGGACTCAGTGTTTCCGCACTGTATCTCGAAACTAAACTAAACTAAAAAAAAGTTCAGGAGACGTTTCTCTCTTGCTTATGAAATGAAAGTAAAGAACGAATGATCTGTTGGTTTTGATGATGAGGAGATCCAAGTCTAAGTGCAACTCAGTCCTGCATCAATTGAATAAACGTTTGGAGAGACCGTGTAGTTTGGTTGCAAAATTTTATTTTATTGCCTATCTCATATCCCTATATAAACAGTATTTCAATGCTCCATGTTAATGGTATCACACCATTTGGTTGATACATTGTTTCTCCTATCGTTCAGAGTTCGCAGTATTTTTTAATCTTATATTACTTTGCAAACCCCCTTTGAAACAATCTTTTAATGAATAAATGACCTCGGTCTTTCCATTTGAGTAATTTTCCAGCTTAAAATAGAAAATGTGAGAGCTTCAGTCTTGTGATTCAAATTAGTAAAGGATTGGTTCAGTTAATTTACACATTGCAGCTCCTTCAAGGTTTGTGGTGTTCTTTGTAAAAGTCATGTTAGGGTCTTGTGATGCTTCCCAATAAGCCCCCTCTGGTCAGCAATATCTAATAATAGGTAGCCAATCTTCAACACTTAAACCCTTTATTTTCTGGACAAATGGCAATAAAAGTTAGTTTGCTGAAGTTACCTTGAGTGTAAAAGTGGTATTTGTTTCCCACCCATTGCATATGGCAAAATGTAGCATTTCATACCGCAGTTAGTTTGTCGTTTGAAATTCTTAGTGACATGAAAGTTATGTCAAGCCTTCTGCACCAATCCCTTTACTTTTGCCTTGAATCGTCTTTCATAACATCAGTGATGTCATCTTGTGGATGGAGCTGTATTTATCCACGTCATGGGAGTAAAGAGAGTAGGGTAAGGGGGACAAGCATGCTGCATGGTGCACCTGTGTCAGGTGAGGAGATGTTGATATCGATCCACACTGAATGAAGAAGTGAAGGATCCAGCGGCAAAGGGAGGTGCAGAGGGACTGCAGATGCTGATTTACACCGAAGATAGTCACAAAATGCTGGAGTAACTCAGTGAGTCAGGCAGCATCTCTGGAGAAAAGGAATCGGTGATGTTTTGGGGCGAGTCCCTTCTTCAGAGTGAGAGTCGGGGAGAGGGAAACTAGAGATATGAAAAGGTACAAAGATGAAATGAATGAAAGGTGTGAAAAGGACCAATCAAAGTCAGCCAGATGATCAAGGAAAGGTTGAGCCCATAATGGTCCATAATGGCTGTGGAGAAGTTGATAACAAGTGGATACAAACAGTGAAACGAAACAGGATGACAGTGAAACCAGTTGGATGACTAGGGTGGGGCAGGGATGGAGAGTGTGGGGATACAAGGGTTACTTGAAGTTGGAGAAAGCACTATTCATACTGTTGGGTTGTGAGCTGCCCAAGGGAAATGTGATGTGCTGTTCTGGTCAAGATTTTGAATCTTGGTGATATGTTTGGAGGGGATGATTGTGTTGAAAGCCGAGCTGTAGTTGTTGAACAGCAGGCTGGCGTATGTGTTCCTGTCATCCAGGTGGTCCAGAGCCAACTGGATATCCAGTGAAATAGCATCTGCTGTTGTCCTATCGGCAGTTTGAAGTGGATCCAGGTTATTTTTTTGAAGCAGGAGTTGATTCATCCTGTAACCAGCCTCTCAAGGCACTTCTTTAAGGTGGATGTACAGTCACTGGGATGGTCGTCACTGAGGCAGATCATCATGTTCTTCTTGGGTACTTGTACAACAGATGTCCCTTCGAAGCAGGTGGAATCTCAAGCCACAGAACTGAGAGATTGAAGGGATGCTGTGTGAGCCAGCCGACGATTCACCCTCATGAAGGAATCATAAGTTATAGGAGCAGAATTAACGCATTCGGCCCATCAACTCCGTCATTCAATCATGGCTGCTCCTCTGACATCAGCCTCAGAGACTGAGATCATAGGGCTTGTGCAGGTGTGTCATTGCTCCTCCTTTCAAAGCATGCATGCTTAATCTGGAAGTGATGCATTTTTGACACTTGCATTGCCCAGTTTTGCCTCATTGGAAGTAATTGCATATAAGACCTGCCACAGCTGACGACTACGGCATATTCATTCAGATCCACTGACAAATCCTTAAACAAGTTTGTTCCAACGGTTTGAAGCAGTCCCATAACTGACGTATGTGTTCCTGTTATCCAGATGGTCCAGAGTAGAGTGCAGATCCAGTGAAATAGCATCTGCTGTTGAACTGATCTGACTCTAGGCATATACCTCTGCCTTTCCTGACCAAACTCTTCGTCGTCCTCTTTGCCAGTACCATGTTCTTCTGTCTCTACCTGTACGCAGGAAGAAGAAACACAGCCATGTGGGAATCATGTAGATTTGGTCTCGGCCGCAATTAATTCTACTGGCAACAAATGCTCATCAGTGGGCTCTCACCTGGGAGAATGTTTTGAACAGGCTGAGTGCACTGATTGAATGCAAGAGATAAGACAAAAAAAATTATTATGCAAATCATCTCTTCCTTGGGTAGATAACATGAATGAGGTGTTTACTCCCAGCAGAGTAACTTACACCAGTGGTGTGGTTGGCTTTTAAAAATGGCCTCAAGCAGGGAAATGATGTCTTAAAGACTGATGGCTCTGACAGAGCACATATTTTTACACCCTGATGTTTCTCTGCACATGGGTTGTACGATAATAGAGGTACTAAAATCCTAATAAAGTATGAACATGTAATAATGCTGCAAACCAATCTGATTGCAGCGGTTTAATTCCTCTGCATGGCTTATTGTCTCCATCACGGATTATGTAAGTTTTCTCATTGAGGGAATATTCAACCAAGGGCCATTAAAGTCAGAGTACATTGTGGTGGTGAATTAATTATTGGAGCATTTTCATGCAAAACATTTAATTTTTTGATTATTCATAGTGGTCCCAGCTGCACTTAATACTGTAGTAAGCACGAATCACTGTTTGCTTTAATAGGCAAAATAGAGAGAATGATATTATCAGTCAGAGGTCAGGTATTTGACAGCGGTAGGATTGTTTGAATATAAAATAGATCTGTTACTTGATTTGCAGCATACTTTGCCACGCGGAGAAGCATTGATTCACAGTCTGAAGCTTTAGGCTTCATTAATGTCCTGCTTGGTATGCAGTGTGTGCACATTCACTTGTGTTTCAGTTAAAGATGCAAGTGTGTCGGTGTTTATTTTTGACCAGCATTGAAATTTTAAGGCAATTTGTCTCACTGTTACAGGAACAACAGACTCTAATTGCAGGGGAAAACTTAACGCCTTTACCTGGAATGTTGACTTCATCTATTCTAGCTCACTATCAGTGCAGAGTTAGTTTTCCACTTCAAACTCATACGCGGTTCTCATTGCAGGTGTATGTATGTGCTCAATGCCTAATTTCTTTCGACATTTCTTCTTCTTCTTGCGTATGGCCTGCACAACCCAAAGTTGTAGGACAAGTTGTTCTATTTGATTGTGCACGCTGGGTTGATTGCATTCGTCGAAACAGGGTGGACCACGTGAAGGTTGCAATCTTCCACCCCTTTTGACATTTGAAACACCCTGTAAAAGCTGTGTGCAAATTAGGTGTAAAATTATCCTTTGTTGTTTACATTGGTTAATTCCAACCATTAAGTGGTAGATAGAGAACACAGAAATGTGAATAGACAAAAATGCTGGAGAAACTCAGCGGATGAGGCAGCATCTATGAAGCCAAGGAAATAGGCAACGTTTCGGGTCGAAACCCTTCTTCAGACTGAAGAAGGGTTTTGACCCGAAACGTTGCCTATTTACTTTGCTCCATAGATGCTGCCTCACCCGCTGAGTCTCTCCAGCATTTTTGTCTACCTTTGATTTTCCAGCATCTGCTGTTCCTTCTTAAACAGAAATGTGAATAGGCTGTTTTCCAAATGAAACCCATTCTGTTACTCAGTGAGCTCATGGTTGATCTATAATATAACTCTATATCCGTGCCTTTTTCCTCCATCCTTGGTAATCTTTGATTTAGATGAAATTATTGAGTCGCTTTTAATTGCCAACCGAAAAACAAAAGAAATGAAAGTAGAAAAATGCTGAAAACATTCAGTCAGTCAGGCAACATCTATAGAAATATTCAGCAGGTGAGACCACATCTGTTGGAAGTGAAGCAGAGTTAAGGTTTCAAGTTGAAGATGCTTTACCAGATCTTGGAGGGAGAGAAAAGAAACTGTTTAAGGGGCAGGATTTATGTAAATATTTCTGCCAATATACGTTTCCTTTTGGCCTGAAGGTGCCTGTTAATGATTTTTCGAAGAAGAAGACAAGTTTAAGTTATTTTGGTAATCAACTAGATGAAGGAATCTGCACAAGTAAAAATCAATGTAATTTTTGTTACAACTTTAAAGCCCTGTCCCACGGTACGAGTTCATTCCAAGAGCTCTTCTGAGTTTTAAAAAAATCAAACTTGTGGTAAGCACGGAGAATGAACGTAGCGGGCACGTCGGAGCTCGGGACGTCTCTTAGCGGCTCGTTACGCTAACGGCAGGTACTCGGGGAAAACCCGCTAACAGCAGGTAAGACTCGTGAAGATTTTTCAACATGTTGAAAAATGTCCACGAGAGCCCCGAGTACTGACGAGTGGCCATTACCGTAAATCTCCAAGTTCGAATCAGGGCAAACTTGGGAGAGCTCTTGGAATGAACTCGTAGCGTGGGACAGGGCTATTCGCGTTCAATCAGCAGCCTTCGTAGCTTCATGGCATGGTTTAATTTGAACCTTTAAACTTTTTAGACTTAAAAATTGAGTACCCGGAATTTCAGAAATTTATCCTTGCTATTCTGGAAATTTATACAATTGATGTTTCCATAATCCAGATATTTCTTTACAACTTTCCAATAGTTATAGAATCAATTTGACCAGCTGTATTCTCAAGCAAGTAACAATGAATGTTCAAGCAAAAAGAATAGAAATAAACTGTAATCATAATGTGAGTGCAAATTAATAGACAAGTTTCTAGAAATAACTAGAAATAAAAGTCGAAGCAGACAGTGCTGAATTTCATCATATCGTGAAATAAGGTAATGGCACTTAGGCTGCATGTTGGGGTCGTTCTTATTTAGAACGAAGATGAGGAAAAACTTTTTCACACACAGGGTTGTGAATCTGTGGAATTCTCTGCCTCGGAAGGCAGTGGAGGCCAATTCTCTGGATGATTTCAAGAGAGAGTTAGATAGAGCTCTTAAAGATAGCAGTCAGGGGATATGGCGAGAAGGCAGGAACGAGGTACTGATTGTCGATGATCAACCGTGATCATATTGAATGGTGGTGCTGGCTTGAAGGGCCGAATGGCCTATTCCTGCACCTATTTATTGTCTGTTGTCTATAGTTTATTAACAGGTTAACTGAGGCCTCCGTGACTATATGTTCCACAGAATTTTCAAAGAATGCCAGTAAAAAACAGATGTGAATAAACCTGACACATGTTGTATCTGTAAGCTAAAAAAACCTCCTGAAAAATGAAACTCTTTTATTTTGGCTTGATAAGTTTGCGATTTGGTCGTTCTTATTTATTGATGTAGTGAAAATATTTGTGTTTAAAAAAGAGATGACATTGAGATAGTGGATTTTGCATTTTGTATTATTAGCACCTAATTGATTCATGTTTCCCAAATCTAAAACTACACCTCAAACCACATGTCTTTCAAACTGCAATTGTAAACTATGTTGGACATTGTTTACAGAGAAACCATTAAATAGTATGTCAAACCGCAACTGCATCAAAACACTGATTTACAGAAAACAGACGAGTTTAACACTGGTTTATCTGTCAAAGTATGAAGGAAAGAGATAGGCAGGAAGAAATTCACAGGAATTTTGTAATTTGCACCTGAAATTTTATTTAAAAAATAGTTCCCCTATGTCACACTGAAGTCAACATTTTCATGGATGTAGTCGGTACGTAAGAGGCTGAGCTATAGGGAGAAGCTGGGCAGGCTAGGACTTAATTCCTTGGAGCACAGGAAGATGAGGGATGATCTTATAGCAATGTATAAGATCGAGGGAATTGATATGGTAGATTCACAGAGTCTTTTGCCCAGAGTGGGAGGGAATCAAAAACCAGATGACATAGGTTTATGGTGAGAAGGGAAATATTTAATAGGAACCTGAGGGGCATTTGTTTTACATATGGGGGTAGATATATAGAACGGGCTTCTATGGGTGGGGGTGGGGTGAATGGGGTGGTAGATGAGGCAGGAACCAACATTTGAAAGAAATTTGGGCACGTGCATGGACAGGAAAGGTTTGGCGGAGATGGGCCAAACGCAGGAAGATCGGACTAGGGTAGATGGGGTATCTTGGTTGATATGGACAAGTTGGGCTGAAGGGCCAGTTTTACATATTGTTTGACCCTCTGTTGTATCATCAATTACTAGATGGACCACTTGTCAATATTGTTATCTGGAAATATTTAAGGATATCTAATGCACCATCTCTCCAGCTTCATTGTCTGCTCCCACAACATTTTCCAAGTGAGCTACAAGACTGATCAACAATGTTGTGGTTTTCATCCGTTGGCTCAGCCAAGTGGCTGAAGATTACATTTGACACACACATTTTCCCATAAAAATGCTTTAATATTGTGGATCAAAAAATATGAACCACTGATTGCATGTTTATAGTTTATCTGGACAGGTGGACTACATTTATAATTTCTTGCGAGTGTCTTTGGCGAGTTCTTTTTCCAAGAGGAAAATTGATGTGAACACGTGATGAAACATTTAGAATATATGATGAGGATAACCAACTACATTTTGCCTTGAAATTATGAATGGAAAATTATGTTATTTTCTTTTGCCATGTTTCTATTTTCTTGCATGCCTTTCTTCAGAGGGTAGGCAATGTTTTTGAGAATGATTGCCCTGTTCTTAACATTATTACATGCTTCAGCTCAGAAGGTGAATTGATAGATGCATGTTTTTCTCAACTTTGGAAGTTTTGTATTTCAAAATTATAGTGGAATTTCTGAGTGGCAAGTCTTTCTTCCAAAATTGTAATTTGGCAACAAATTTGGGTGATTTTTGAAGACAAATCTGATCATACATTTTTTCAGTAAATACCCTTCACTTTACTGTTCACTGTGGGTAATATTGCTAATTTTGAAAACTAATTTCAGCTGAGCTGGTGAATCATTCAGGCATCAATCTAATAATCTATAACGTCAACAGGAAGTCTCAATTGCATTACTGCTTTGTAATTCATTTAGAGATATCCATTGCCAATGATATAATTTTATTTGCAGCAAATGATGATTGCTACTGGCTTGGCTAATAGCAATGTCTTTCCTTTTGACTGAGCTTAACTAGAATTACTTGAACCTCAATAAAAATAAAACTGGATCTATTTGTACTATTTGTTATGTCTTTACAGAGAACTGTACAGAGAGAATAGGAACTTTTAATTCATTTTTCAACATTGAGAATTTTTATCATTTTAAAAATAATTTAAATCATTGAAGATAATTAAAATCATTGAAAGACACATAAGCTGATAATTATGTCAGTAAAAATGATTACTAGAAAATCACTGCAAAAAAAGACCACTCTGCAGTCCGAGATGCTGTCTGTTTTATTGTTATGGTTTCAACTAATCTTCAACTCCCAAGAATAAAAGCTATCATTTCACACATCAATGTCATGTTTACCTTTAATTGGCATTCCTTGATTACCTAAGTGGTTGAAAATCACTGCTCTTTCCACTGCCAAAATCATTGCTCATCAGATTAACCTTGATTGGACAGGACAGCTTAATGTAGGGACTAATAAGCTTTTTTTTTTCCCCCCTATTTTTTTAACTAATTTGGTGCCACATTTATTCTCATTTCCCACACGGATGTGATGCCGATATCTTTTGTAGGCTGAATTCTCTGAACTAATTTGATTTAACCATGGAGTTCACCATCTGCCCACCCACTGCTTTCCCCAGAAAATCGCTTATCATCAGAATTCCATTATTATCATAGTAATACCAAAATAATAAGTTAATATATTTTTCTTTGGATGCATTTCTTCAAAAAACATTGAAATACAATTTCTGATGTCAGCGACACTGTTGGCAGATGCTGAGCTCCTTTTATGTTTTTTAGTCAATTTTTTATTGTTATTCATATTCTGTGTAAATCGTAAGCATGTTGGGTGGTGTTCTCAATGTTACATTACTCAAACTCCTAATCTCAGCTACTTGAAGAAATATTTACAATGCTGCAGTCAAATTTCAAGAATTGTTATCAATAGCTTGGTCATTTATCATATCACTTGTGAATGGTTTATTCTAACATTGATTATGTTGTGGACTATAATATCGGTAAAATAACAAAAAAGGCTTTTTTTTAAAGGATACTGCAGTCTTAGACAAGAAAGGGATATGAAAGATCTCTTTCAAGGCAGAGAGTTGGGTATAGATAGACCACTGCATACACACATTATTCATTTCTAAATAGTGGTGTGGTACTGAAGTCGTAGGAAAATGGCAATAGTTCTGCACCAATCTATAGTGACCTTTCTGTCAACCTCCTGTTACAGGAATTCTATGAAGTATAGTCGTGTGTAATACTTCCTCACTAAATCAAATGTCACACTCACCTGGGAGTTCATTTCATCGCAGTGAAACAAATAAGGCTGGGCTCTTCTCCGTTTATGTCAAATAGCTTATCAAAACCTGCTTTGATGAAAATCAGTTTGAGCCATAAGCAAAACACAAGGTTCACACAAAATCTCAACTTCTGTAGTATTCAATCCCATTTGGCCAAATCCTACAGGAATTGTGCAACTTCACACAATCAATGCTGCACGAGCTGCACTGTGTCCCAATTCTCCTGTGTAGATGGATGTATACATAACCATTCAACATTCCTCTAACTCTTAAAGGCCACTCAGGTTTCAAAAACAAGATTCTTAAATTAAAAACCGCACAAAATGTTATAAAGTAACCCAGTTTCTTGTCCTCAAAAATAATTTCCCTTGTGAACTAACCTTCTCTGACCCTATTTCCAGTAAGGCTTCCATTCTATTCTCAGTGTCGCCAGCTCTGTTGTAACTGTTCTGATGATCAGACGTTTTGGGTAGTTCTGAGGGGTTTTTTCCTTCATCCTTCCACCACAATTGACAGGGCTTTCAATACCGTCGGCTCTATTTCCCACATCTTCTCTTCTCATCTTCTCTCCTCCCAGCCATGACAAGGATGATTGCTGCAACAGCTCTGTTGATGAGGACAGGGTTATGTTCATCCCCTCACTTCCTCAAGTCAATTATTAAATTTTTGGTCTTACAGACATTAAGGACTGAGTTAGACTCAAAATGCTTGAGGTACTCAGCAGACAGGCTGCAGCATCTCTGAAGAGAAGGACTGAGTGACCTTTTGGGTTGACACCTTTCTTCAGACTCTCTTCAGTCTTGACCCAAAACTTCGTCGATTTCTTCTCTCCAGAGATGCTGTCTGGCCCGCTGAGTTATCCCAATGTTTTGTGTCTATCTTCGGTGTAAACCGGCATCTGTAGTTCCTTTCTGCTTATAAAGGACTGAGTTGGTGTCCTGACACCATGGCACAAGCTTCTCAATCACATTCCTGCACTTCGTCTTGTGGTTGTTGACCTGGTCAACAACAGTGGTATCATCTGTAAACTTAAATATCGAGTTGGTGTTGTATGTGGCCACACAGTCATGGGTGTACAAGAAGTAGACCAAGGCGCTGAGCACACAACCTAGAGGGGCATCAGTGTTGATGGTCAGGGAGGAGAAACTGTTGTGACTAATTCTAACTGACTGAGATCTGCCAGTCAAGAAATCCAGAAGAAATACAGTTGGAGGCTCCAAGGCCAAGGTCCAGAAGTTTAGGGATGAGCTCATTCAGAATTATCGTTTTGAAGCCTGAGCTGTAGTTCATGAATAGCATCTTAGATAGGTATTCCTTTTGTCAAGATGATCCAGAGCTTCATGTGAACAAAGAATTCCAATGCATCTTGGTGCATATGACAAACTAATCCAAATCTGAATCTCTGATAAAGAAGTCAGAAAATTAATTAATATAATTTGTTCCATGTTCAATTCTCAAAAACGTTATAGATAAATATAGATAAATATTGTAGCTCCAAGATTAAAATTAGACATGGAAAATTGAGGATTTTCGGGTAAATTCCGTCTGTCATATTAAATACGGCTAATGTTTCAGAAATTTGGAAAATTGCATGTAAATTGCCACGGGGAACAATGACATTTGAATACATTGCTTCCTTAGAATCTGTCTTTTCAAAATGTAATATTCCACCATAATGTAAATATGGCAGAAAGAGAAAATTTTAGTTAATATAATATTTTCAAAGCATTTTTACAATTTATAAAATAGCCAAATTTAGCTGGAGGTTTCATTTCTCTATAGAAATATTCATTGCATTTGTTAAATTTATTATTTAGAAACTATGAATGGAAAAGTTCCACACTCATTTAAGTGTGAGTGGCATAAGACCAATGCCACTTCGAAGACAGGCATTATGCAACCTGAAAACTTCACGTCAGTTTGCACACAAATCTGCAAGGCACCATTGGACAGATGCTACCTACCTTTGAGCCTTGAAGATCAGGCAGCTTTCAGCTGCTTGTGCGTTGTCCTCTCTCTTGTACTGTTCCTGTGAAAGAGTTGATGTTTATTCATGTTATTCCTTAACATTTATTTTTTTGCCACAGATGCACATTTATGGGAATGTGGATTTACGTTTTGCAGAAGGTTCACTCCATGATAAATATATGTATGGTGTCCAAAAGGTTTGAAATCCCCTGCTTTCAGAGAGAGCCACAAGAAATGTAGTTCTGTGCAGTTATCCTGTTATTTTATTAAAACCATTTGTTAAAACATTTTAATACAGGAAACAGAATGTTCAGTTTGATACTTTTATTGCCTCCAAGGTAAAAATATATATTTTGCTAGATTTATTAGTCGACTATATCCATCTAGCAATAGGATCTTAGGCCGGAATGGCTAATTATGTAATATAATGGAAAAGATATAGTGATATGTATAAATGTGAGTTTTCTTAAGATGTTGATTTTCCTATTTCACTATATCATGCCTAACACAAGGTAAGATAAGTTTGATTTTTAGCTTGAAAGAATGATGACTGCTTTTCCTAAGGATGGGTAATCTTCCTGTTTTTAATGGTCCTCAGGGGAACTCCATAAATTGGTAGTTCTCTGACTGAAATATTTGTTGGTTCTCCATGTCATTTCTGTATAAGCAATGTAATAGGCATTGACCGATTTTCAGGTATTCACAGTCGACGGTTCTACGGGCAAAATCTCATCAAAACATTATTTTTATTGATTTAACAGGAAAACACAATTAATCTTTATTGCTAAATAAAGATTACAAGTAAAAATAGTTGCTCTATATCGAAAGATAATTGCTAGAATAAGTATCATTTAATCCACCTCTAACTGTCTGCAAAGCCAGTGTAATCTAATTGATTCCTGAATCAGTGATAAACACATTCATCAATCTAGGAAAAGCAAATTCCTTCCTCATGCAGACAAGATATTTTCTAATGGCTTGCTAACAATATTGCAATGAAACATACACCACTTTTAGAAATGGCAGTTAACGATCCCTCCAGTGAATTATGCTAAATGAAAGATCAACACATAGCACTTCCACTTGTTTTTTCTTTTGGTCTCTGGTTGCTACATAGTTCTAGTCGATCACAGCACAATGTTATTGCTTCTTATCCACAGTATTGACATTTTTGAATTTGCTGGACTGAATTATATGAGCCATAAGGACTTGTTTTTGCCATTTTAGGCTGTGGTTTGTGAGTATAACACAGGGGTAAATTGGTTCGGATTGGATCCACAAAAAATCTTAGGTATGTGAGATGGAAATTGTTCTTGTATTTCCTCACATAATTGAAGGTTGCCATTTTCCCATTGTGTCCATGCTAGTTTTAAAAGCAATCCCACTCTCCCAACTATTTCCCAGTAATCTATTTTCTTTAACTTGTCCAATAACGGCAATCTGATTTTTCCTATTATCCATCTGAACTCGGAGTTACTGTGTTTGTAGTATTTAGCCAGTACTTGTGATTCGGAAGTAAATTGGGCACCAATGGACCAAATGGTCTCAGTGAGAACATGCAACCTCTGCACGAAAAGTCCCAGAGTTCAGGATTGGACCCAAGTGATTGGAGCTGTGAGGCAGCTGCACTTTCTGGTGAGATTTAAAGCCCTGTCCCACGGTACGAGATCATTCCAAGAGCTCTCCCGAGTTTGCCCTGTTTGCCCCTAAAGCTCTGATCTTGTGCTCTTTCGGTTTATGCGGTTTTTCTATTTTCGCAAAAATGGTATGCGATAGTGCTACGATTTTTCACCAGCTCACTCGCCGCTCTCCTGTGCTGCGAGTGCACCAAGTTTTGTTCCGATTGGTGGTATAATGTAAAAGTTAGCAAGGTTTAAAAATCATAAAAAACGCGCATGTGCAGGTCGTTCTCTTCTCCTGCCAGTCAGCGCCGCGCAGAGTAGTATATTCTCCTGTCACTCCACGGACGGCCCGCCCCTTCTTGCGCTGAGGGAGGCCAGCGGAGGTCTCCAAATGGGCGCCGACGTCTGATGCTCCTCCGGGACAGGCAAGAAGGAAGAGGAGCTGCAACCTCGAGATCCTGGGGAGTGGGGGAGGAGAGGGGATAGAGGGAGAGGAGGGGAGTGGGAGAAGAGATATGGAGGGAGGGAGGGAGTGACTGAGGGTAGGGGAAAGGAAAGGTGAGGGAGGGATTGGGGGAGTGTAGGAGGAGAGGGAAAAGAAAAGGGAGGTGAGGAGGGGGAATAAAGGGAGAGGAGGGTTCGTGGGGGGGTAGGGGGAGGTGAGGAGTGGGAGAGGTTGGGGATAGAGGGAGATGAGGGGGGTAGGGAGGGGAGTTATGGAGGGAGGGAGTGACAGAGGGTAGGGGGAAGAGAGGGGGAGAGCAGTGAGGGAGGGATGGGGAGTAGGAGACTGGAAAGAAGAGGGAAGCTGAAGAGGAGGGGGAGAGAGTGCTAGGGATGAAGGGGAAATGAGGTGCGCCTATGCAGTTGGGGGCTATGGGTATGTGGTGGAATATTGCGTTGGGGGACCAAGCCTCCTTTGTGACAGGGACCCAACAGGTCCCGCTTAGTCTAGCAGCTAATACCTTTAATCCAGGCAATATGCTCCTTCATCTGATTAGTACGTTCTAATTTGTCCACTAAGCCATGCTGTTTTTTAATGCAAAAGATATGTTCCCTTCCACTCATTAATATCTCATTTTCATATACATTTAATCTTTCTCCTTTACGTGTTTTTTCTGGCATTTCCTTAAATTCATGAATTCAGTTCTCCACATCTTCCCACATTGGATTCCATATTTTAACTATATTTTCAACTAAGTTGTTCCTGACTTCCTTGTTGGAATTATATGTGAATATTTTGTATTTAGTTTAGTTTAGATATGGCACGGAAACAGGCCTTTAGACCCAGCGAGTCCATGCCGACCAGCGATCCCCCTTATAAGCACATAAGGGGGAAAAGGGTCACTAGAGAGCTCGTGGGATCTCTTAGGAATCAAAGCGGTCACCTCTGTATTTACCAAGGAGAAAGACAGTAGGACGGAGGAACTTGGGGCAGCCAATGGAAGTCTCTTGAGAGCAGTCAGGGTTACCATCGGAGAAGTACTGAAGGTACTGTCGTGTATGAAGGTAGACAATTCTCCAGGGCCTGATCAGATATAAAGCCGAGGACATTGCGGGAAATTTGAGAGGAAATTGCGGGAGCCCTGGTTGAAATTTACGAGTTGTCCTTAAATACAGGAGAGGTGCCGGAAGACTGGAGGGTAGCAAATGTTGTGCCTCTTTTCAAGAAGGGCAGCAAAGAAAATGCTGGGAACTATAGGCCGGTGTTGGAAAGTTACTGGAGAGTATTCTGATGGATAGGTTATACAGGCATTTGGATGGGCAAGGGCTGATTAGGGATAGTCAGCATGGATTTGTAAGTGGGAGGTTGTGTCTCTCAAATCTGATTGATTTCTTTGAAGACGTGACCAAAAAGGACGATGAGGCCAGAGCTGTAGATGTTGTGTACATGGATTTCAGTAAGATATTCAACAAGGTTCCGCATTGTAGGCTGCTCTGGAAGGTTTGATTGCATGGGATTCAAGGAGAGATACCTGAATGGATAGCAAATTGGCTCCATGGAAGGAGGCAGAGGGTGATGGTGGAAGGTTGCTTCTCAGACTGGAGGCATGTGACTAGTGGTGTGCCTCAAGTTTCGGTGGTGGGCCATTACTGTTTGTCATCTACATCAATGATTTGAATGAGAACATACAGGGCAAGATTAGCAAGTTTACCGATGATACAACAGCGAGTGGTTTTGCAGATAGTGAAGATGGTTGTGAAATATTGCAGCAGGATCTGGATAGATTGGCCAGGAATGGTTGATGGTATTTAATACAGAGAAGTGTAAGGTGTTGCATTTTGGAACATCGAACAAGAGCAGGATCTACACAGTAAATGGTAGGCCTCTGAGTAGTGTTGTAGAGCAGAGGGATCTAGTACAGGTGCATTGTAAACTCTAAACTCCCTTGGTTCTTTCTTAAAAAATTGAAATCCAGACATGTCATAAAATTATTTGTCCTTGCTCCTTTATCCTTGGCTCATATAACTCATTGCTTGCTTCTCTCTTTTTTTTTCTGTATTTTCTCAATTTCATATTTGTTACCAAACAGTGGCTGTTTCCTTATTAATGTAATTCATGTTTACTCTCCATCTCTACTGATCTCTTGCATGGTGAACAGGGGTTTCTCCCCATGAGGACTTAGGGCAGACATTCACAGCTTTAAATTTGCAGTTACAGCATCTTGTTATGTATCAGTGCTTAAAGATGCCATTCCCATCTTATTACTTGGTTACTAACTGCAAAAAACATGGGGAAAGAATTGAAGAACAACTAGCCTCACAAATCAACACGTTCTTTCTGTAATAATCCTGTAATAATCATAACTAAAACATAGAACAGTACAGCACTGGAACAGGCCCTTTTGTGTCGATCACAATGCCAAATCTAAACGAATCCCATCTTCCCTGCCTACATGTGTCTATCGAAATACCTCTTTAACATTGTTATCATATCTGCTTCTACTGCCTCCCTCCAGAGCACATTCCAGGCAACGACCATGCTCTGAGTTTTAATACAAAATATACCTTGGAGATCTCCTTTAAACTTTCCACCTTTCACTTTAAACCTTGTGTTTGAGATATTTTTAGCCATCATCAAAACCATAGTATTGTTTTTTTTGGTTTATGTAATGACAATGTTCCCAAATTCTCATTTCAACCTAAATTTAGTCTATCTATTTTGGTTGAGCTATTGTTCACATCCCAGATAGGTGCACTCAGATTTTAGTTTCCATTTGGTTCTGTGCTTTCATAGATCATTAAAATATGTTTAAAAAAAACATACAAAGCTGCTGGCTTATTAATTTAGGGTACACAAAAAGCTGGAGAAACTCAGCGGGTGCAGCAGCATCTAAGGAGCGAAGGAGATAGGCGACGTTTCGGGTCGAGACCCTTCTGCAGACTGGTCAGGGATCAGGGAAACGAGAGATATAGACAGTGATGTGGAGAGATAAGGAACAATGAGTGAAAGATATGCAAAAAAGTATCGGTGATAAAGGGAACAAGCCATTGTAAGCTGTTTGTGGTGTGAAAATGAGAAGCTGGTGCGACTGGGGTGGGGGAGGGAGATAGAGATAGAGGGAATGCCAGGGCCCGAGGGCTGAGGAGAGGTGGGAAGGGGAGGAGACAGCAAGGGTTAACAGAATTGAGAAAATTCAATATTCAAGCCCAAAGGATGCAGACTCCCCAAGCGAATATGAGGTGCTGTTCCTCCAGCTTGCGGTGTTGCTCACTCTGGCCGTGGAGGAGGCCCAGGACCGAGAGGCCGGATGTGGAAATGGGAGGGGGGAGTTGAAGTGCTGAGCCACCGGGAGGTCGGGTTGGTTATTGCGGACCGAGCGGAGGTGTTCGGCGAAGCGATCGCAAAGCCTCCGCTTGGTCTCACCGATATAGATCATCTGGCATCTGGAGCAGCGGATGCAGTAGATGAGGTTGGAGGAGGTGCAGGTGAACCTCTGTCGGACCTGGAAGGACTGCTTGGGTCTCTGAAAGGAGTGGAGGGGGGAGGTGAAGGGACAAGTGTTGCATTTCTTGCGGTTGCAGGCTTATTAATTTACTTTGGCAACTATCTCCAGTTCTGCTTAATCAGCAAGATGTTTAAATATGGCCACTGGGTGGAAAACGAGAATGGTGGTGTGGGAAACTGTGCAGCGCATCTAAGGAGCGAAGGAGATAGATAGGCGAATCAGGGTCTCGACCCGAAATGTCGCCTATCTCCTTCGCTCCTTAGATGCTGCTGCACCCGCTGACAGCTTTTTGTGTAATCGATTCTCCAGCACAGGTTCCTTCTTAAAAAAAATGTACAAAAGTAATAATCTAATCTGACTGCCTTAAGGTTAGTTAAGTCAAATACATGAAATGGAATTTAATTTGTAATAAAAAAGCTTATAACTATTTTTCTATAAACTATAAATTCATAACCAAATGCGAGTTAAAATTTAAATGCACTTAACTATCATGCTAACAATATCTCAGCCTTATCAAACTGGATTTAAAAAAACATGAGATTTGGTTTGATATTGAGAATGTTGGTCACTTTGTTACATTATGGCATTGCAGGCCAGTATTTCTTGGAGGTTGCATCTCAGGAGAGAAGGAATGGGTGACGTTTCCGGTCGTGATTGACCCGAAACGTCACCCATTCCTTCTCTCCAGAGATGCTGCCTGTCCCGCTGAGTTACTCCTGCATTTTGTGTCTCTTCGTTTTAAACCAGCATCTGCAGTTCTTTCCTACACATTTTTTAGAGGTTGTCAGCAATGGTTTAATCTGCAACATTATTCTTTGAAAACACTATACAGGTATTACCTTATTTTTAACATAATTTATCTGTTTAATGTTTTCCAAGCTAAAGGCGAAATGAATGTTGTATGCTAAAAGCAAGTTGTATGTTTAAAAAATAATTGATCATCATTATTCTATACATTTGTGGATGGCACACTATCAGCTGTCATTGAGGATGCTTGATATGTTGAGTGTGATGGGTGTTTTGCTGACAAATTGGAAGTTTCTAATATTTGAGTAAAAACCATTGTCTCCCTTGACTAGGAAATGTTTGCCATATTTGCAAAATGAAGCAGTGGAAGGTGATTTAATATGTATTTGCATCATCGAATTGCACTATGACACTCTTATATGGCACATGGCTTCTTATGCCTTGGTGTTAATGTTGAATTTACTGACAGGAGTTGATGGTGGAAAAGATGGGCAATTTTAATTCATCCGCCACTTCATAGAGGCTGATATGTTGTCATTATTGACCCCATTCCAATCTCGCTACTTTTATGCAGCCAATGCCAGTGTGTTAATGACTGAGGCATTCCTGGATTGACATTGATTCAGAGTATCCAACTACAAGGTCACAAACTGTTGGAGGAATTTAGTAGATCTAGCAGCATCTGTGCAAGGGGGTGGGGAAGAAATTATTGATGTTTTGCATTAAGACCAAGTTCAGATGCAGGGTCTTGATCTGAATTGTCAACAATTTCCACCTCACCACCCCTCCATCGCCGCACAGATGTTGTTTGATCTGTTATGTTCCTCCAGCAACTTGCTTTTTGTCTCAAGTTTGGTTTATTTTGTTGATGCATTCTTACCAATTCACGTTGCTCATAAATCCAGGAAACAGTGTCTCCACATCTACTTTTACATGGAAACATAGAAACATAGAAATTAGGTGCAGAAGTAGGCCATTCGGCCCTTCGAGCCTGCACCGCCATTCAATATGATCATGGCTGATCATCCAACTCAGTATCCTGTACCTGCCTTCTCTCCATACCCCCTAATCCCTTTAGCCACAAGGGCCACATCCAACTCCCTCTTAAGTATAGCCATCGAACTGGCCTCAACTACCTTCTGTGGCAGAGAATTCCACAGATTCACCGCTCTCTGTGTGAAAAATGATTTTCTCATCTCGGTCCTAAAAGACACTTATCCTTAAACTGTGACCCCCTGTCCTGGACTTCCCCAACATCGGGAACAATCTTCCTGCATCTAGCCTGTCCAACCCCTTAAGAATTTTGTAAGTCTCTATGAGATCCCCCCTCAATCTTCTAAATTCCAGCGAGTATAAGCCGAGTCTGTCCAGTCTTTCCTCGTATGGAAGTCCTGCCATCCCAGGAATTGACTGAAACAAAGAATGGTAAGGCTTATAGAGGGTTATTTTATTTGCCGGTTTTTGAATATCTCCACATAGAGGGTCAATACTCAACAGTGGATAAAGATCATCTACTTGGCAGATTTAACCTGGCCAACAACACAATGGTAGCAGGCATGAATTCAATCATTGCCTTCTATCCACAGTGTTCCTATAAAGCAGATGCAGCCTATTAGGTGGTCAGCAGGCTCCCCAATCTGGTTCCATCTGGCTTTGTCTGTCTCCATCTATTATCCACCTGCCTCTGTGCCCCAACTCCACCCATCCCCCTTCACTACCTGGCTCCTACTGCCCTTTCATCCTCCACCCTTCTCAGTCCACCAATCACCCACTGCTCCTTTCTCAACATTCTCCCTTCCTTTATACTTACTATCATACCTCTCCACTCTTAGTCCTAATGCAGGGTCTTAAACCAGAATGATAAAACAAATTCTTCTCCCCCAACAGATGTTGCTTGTCCCACTGCGTTCCTCAAGGTGTGTTCCTCAGTCTGATGAAGGGTCCTGACCTGAAACATTGCCTGTCCGTTCCCTCCCAGATGCTGCCTGGTCCATAGAGTTCTTCTTTTATTTTGCGTTTTCCGCAAACAGTTTATTGCAACATTACAACATCTGCAAACCTTTTGTCATACAACATGGAAACAGGCCCTTCAGCTCAACTAGCCCTTTCCATCCAATATGCCCATCTACACTACCTGCCCTTGTTTGGCCACCTGCCCTTGTTTGGCCCATATTCCCCTAAACCTTTCCTATCCATGTACTTGTCCAAATGTCTTTTCAATGTTGTTATAGTATCTGCCTCAATTACCTCCTCTGGCACCTCGCACCATATACCCACTCTGTGTGGAAAAAGATGTCCCTCCGGGTTCGTATTAAATCTTTCTCCTCTAGTCTTAAACATTTGACCTCTAGTTCTTGATTCCCTTACTCTGGGTAAAAGACTGCATTCACCCTATTTATTCCCCTCATGATCTTGTAAATCTCCAAGAAATGAAGTCATAGCCTGCCCAACCTCTCCCTGTAGCTCAGGCCCTCAAGTCCTGGCAACATCCTGGTAAATCTCTCTGCACTTTTTGCAGCTTAGTTGGTGTTACCATATGTTTGTTGTTCTCATTCATCTTGCTGGCAAAGGTTGGGAGTTTGGGAGATGCTATCAGAGTGATCTGATGCCTGAGTCTATTTACTACACGGTGCATACTGTTTTAGCCAGCTAGAGCATTATGCATATTTTTCCTGACTTTTCCAAATGCTTGGCTGTAAATAGTATCTAAAAGTGCTGTCTGCACATAGAAAACTCCAATGTTCAAATGTATGGTTGATATTTGTACTTCACTATCAGCACCTAGTATCAAGGGTGCCTCCATGCAATATTGTGCAATATTTAATCCACCTCCTTTCTATTTTTGCATAGTTCCATGAAAAAGTTGGCAATAAATTAATAATGATGGGATGAGAGACCCGAAACATCACCCATTCTTTTACTCCAGAGATGCTGCCCGACCTGCTGAATTACTTCAGCACTTTGTGTCTATCTATGGAAATTCACAAAGGTGGAGATTTGAGGGCTCGTACATCCTACACTTTCACAGTGTTTTCATTTTCTTATGTGCTGTACAGTGCACATGGCAACTTCGTCTGAAGTAGTACTTAGCTTAGAGGGTTTTTACTACATTTCAGTGTGAACAGCATTACTGTAAACACCTAATTTGGGGGATCTGGCATAACTCTACACATGTCCAATTAAAGGATCCAATTATAGGTTCAAATTAATTGATTTGTTTTACATCCAATCAAGCCCAGCTGCTTCACTGTTTTTTTTTTAAAATATCCTAATTTTGTCCAAGAGAGCAGTCATGATAAATGGTCTGGTAAACTCAGAATGACCCTTTGAAAAGAATAAAGATTGAATTTAAGAGCATAAGAAATGTTGGAGGAGGCCATACAGCCCCTCCTGCCAACTGTGCCATTCAACAAGCAACATAGCTGTTATCTTCCCCCCCCCCCCCCCCTCCGGACCACTTCACTGTGCAAAGGAGATCATAAAAAGATTGAACGTATTTGACCTGCAGGAAGCATATTTTATTTTGTTATCAATATAAGGCACTTAATTCCCTTGATATCTAAAAATCAACGAGTCTCTTCAGTTACTATACTGAGCTTCCTCATCTATCTTGAGTATGGGATTCCAAAGATTCACTATCCTCTATGTGAAGAAATGTCTTCTCATCTCTGTTTTGAATGGCTTGCCCTTTATTTTGAGACATTCCAGCCAAGGGAAACAGCATCCCTGCATTTGTTTCTCCACATATTACAAACCTGCCATTTACGAGATTGATACTATTTGCCACTTCACATATAGATGGAGCAAGTCAGCCCTACCTTGCACTCAAATCTTCTGACAATAAAGGGTGTTGTACCATTTTGCTTCCTAATTGATTGCTGTTCCTGCATGTTAACATGAAGTGATTTGTGTTTAAGGCACAAATGGACACGGGCGTTCAATACTAACACTTTCAATTGCTCATCATTTAAAAATTTACATTGCCTTTCTATCACTCCTCCCAAAATCAATAACTGATACTTTCCATATTATGTTCCATCTGTCATTCATTTAAGTTGTGTCTCTCAACCTGAAACTTCTCATCCTCATGAAAATGCACACTGCCATTGAGCTTTTAATCCTTTAACAAATTAAATATAGTGCACTTAATACCCTTAGTGAAATAATAAATATATATTGCAAATAGCTGGGGCCTCTACATTGTTTCATGCAATACCCTCTATTTACATTCTCCCAACCCAAAACTGAAATGTAATCCCACCTTTTATTTCTATCTGTTAACCGATCCTCAATCCATACAAGTGTATTACCTCCAAAACCATGCACGTAAACTTGGTTTAACAATTTCTTGTGTGGTGCCCTTTATAAGTCCAAATATACTATATCAACCAGTTCATCCGTATATATTTTACTCATTTCAGCGTCAAGAAATCCAACAGTCGGCACCAACAGGCCCTCCTTCTTATTCAAAATAATATCCCTTTAAAAAAAATCCTTAACTCTACCCTATCCTGCTGTTGTTTTTTGGTGACCTTTTACGACTTCCTTAATAATAGATTCCAGGTAATGTCAATAGTCAATCAACAGTTCCAATTCTCTTTCCCTTCTTTCTAAAATAATGGGATTACTCTTTCTACTCCTAATTTTGGATTGCTTCATCGCCTTGGTTAAAACTTAACCATTGTTTTAGGATAAGCTTGTGAAAAATGTGACAACGCGGTGCATGCTCAGTTTCATGGAGTAATTGCTGAGAATTCAGATCGAGTTGATTGGAGCAACTGTTAATTTCTGTTTTTCATTTGGACTTACAATAATAGTTTGTCACCTACTCTTAGTAAGACATGTAAGTTTGTAGATTCATTCACTTCAGTGAAAAATATACATCTTCTAGATGAGCTGGGACGCATCCTCAGTGATGTGACCTGGGGTCATCGGGTGTTTCGGGTCTCACAACATCAGACGCCCTCACCCAGGCGACCCAGCCGGGGTTGATCAGGCCCCGACTTGCGTCCCAGCAGCAACCTCCCACGGATCAGCTATCTTAATAACTACTCTGCAGGGGTTGGGAGACTCTGGTGCATGGAGGGACTGGGCTCTGTGGGGTAACTCCCGGCCGGGCTCCTCCTGCGTCTCACCAGGTTCAAGGCCTGTGCGCTGCACCTCTTTCTCCTTCTCCAAGCATTTCATTCTCGCCTGATGGATGTTTAGGCCATGATGGCTCATTAGGCCTTTCCGTAGCTTTGTTGTAATTATCCCTGGTGTATAGGATAGAACTCGTCTTCGTGTGATTGCTTGTTGGCACGGACTCGGTGGGCCGAAGTGCCTGGTTCCACGCTGTATCTCTAAACTAAACTGCAAAATGTTTTCATTGAAAACATTCAATGTAATCATCACATACCCTAGTTCTTTGGCTTCATCAGATTATATTGACTTTCACTTCCATAGCAGAGTTTATTTCTTTTGGTTAACCTTTTGAATCATTCAGTGAAAATGTCACAAGTCTCAGTTGGGCCAGCTAAATCTTTAGCTACATTTGGGTCTTCTGAAGAACTGTCCACTTTAAGCAATGATCAATTAAGTTAGTGTGATCAATTTTAATTACTGTGGGTTGGTATTCAGTTTTCCCAGTGGCATTAAAAGAAGACTGTAATTTCAGGAGCAAATATCATTACCTTGGGACATCCCTAGATGATAAGCACTCAGTTAATTATTTTTGACATGTGGTCATTGTTGAAATACAAGAAACGCAGCAGTTAGTTTTATACATAGTGTGGTCCTAAAAATGTTATAATACCAGACAATATTTTTAGGATGAATCTCTGATTTTTTTCAGGTCGTACAAGCAAAGCCTTTGAGTAGGCCATAAGTTTAACTTTCCTTTTGTAAGACAGCATCTCCAACAACTTTGCAGCATGACTCATTCTGCCACGACCTTTATGTTCAATGCTCAAGTGTGACTTGAAATCACAACCTTCTGACTCAGAACTAAGAGTGTTCCCAAATGAGCCCCAGCTGACACTGATATAACAGTAATAATATACAGTTATAGTTGATGATAGCAACCAAATCACAGTTTATTCCACAAGTGACCTCTTGCATTACCATGGACTTTTTTTTCCAATTGTGTTTTACTACCTTGCAAAATGTTGTGTAATATATGCATAATTTGTGCATAATTTATGTATGGTTTATGTTTGTACGTGTTGGTCTGAGTCCATGTGCAGGTGATGCTACTGCAAGCAATATTTACATTGTATCAGACAGTACTTGTCCATATGATAATAAACTTGACTTGACTTACCCACGATTGAATAAACAGAGAAGTTTGGGCCATGTGCAGCTTGGACAGCTGATTTGCTTCTGAACATGGATATAAGAATGATATTGAACTTTTTTACCTTTTGTACAATAATTGTAGGTGTCCATTAGTCTTTTGTTACTAATTAATCTTTTCACAAGAGTCAAGGTAAACATGAGCAGGTATTAAGAGTGTAGCAAGATGGACATGGTCCAAGTCCAATTATTATCATTCTTTATTCTTGCCGACTAGTTGCAGAGATTTTGAACTAACCTTGTGCCTGAGTGTTAAAGACAAACAAATTTTGCCAGCAATAATGCAAAGGAACAGAATTTACTTGTGTGTGCTAATGTAATGTACAGGGGAAGCACCCAGGTTTGAACTTATGACTGTTTCTTTGTCAGGTCCATTTGCCTGCATTGGTATGATGGAAAATGTGGTGATAAATTTGTTGGATACCAAAGCTGGTCGAGACAAGCTTGCCGCGATGGAATTGTAGCAGCTACCAGTTTGTTTTGGAGCAACAGGGGCATGAGTGGACATACGTATTTCTCCGGACTGATTGAGCTTCCAGATATAAAAACTTACTGAAGTTGTGAAGAATTCTTGAAAAATCCATATTTTGGTTAAAACACAAAGTGCTGGAGGAACTCAGTGGGTCAGGCAGCATCCGTGGAGGAATTGACAGTCAACATTTCAGGTCAGGTCCCTTCTTCAGACTAATTAGGAGAAGCAGGAAGAAAACTGGAAAAAGGAGCTGGGGGTGGGATAAAACCTGGCAAGTGATAGGTGGATGGAGGTGAGGAGGAATGGATGGTGGTGATTGCTAGATGGGTGGAGTGGTGAATTTATGGAAATCAGTGCCACAGATGGCTGTGGAGGCAGTATTTGGATACTTTTAAAGCAGGGATTGACAGGTTCTTGATTATTAAGGGTGTCAAGGCTTACGGGGAGAAGGCAGGAGAATGGGGTTGAGAGGCAAATATAGTTCAGACATGATTGAATGGCAGCGTAAAGTCGATGAGCCAAATGGCCTAATTCTGCTCCTATGATTTATGAACATGAACTAAAGGTGAGATTGAAAATGAGATAAAGGGGTGTCAGATAAGCAGAGGGGTGAAATGTAAAGCTGGAGGGAGGGATATGGTTGAAAATGGAAATGTGGGACTCGGGGATGGGGTATGAGCATACAAAAGAAGGGAAAGGAACAGGATGCATGGGTGGCACAGCGGTAGAGTTGCTGCCTTACAGCGCTTGCAGCGCCAGAGACCCGGGTTCGATCCCGACTATGGGTGCTGTCTGTACAGAGTGATCCCGTGGGTTTTCTCCGAGATCTTCGTTTTTCTCCAGCACTCCAAAGACGTACAGGTTTGTAGGTTAATTGGCTTGGTATAAGTGTAAATTGTCGCTATTGTGTGCAATGTAGCATTAATGTGCAGGGATCGCTGGTCGGTGGGCCGAAGGGCCTGTTTCTGCGCTGTATCTCTGAACTATACTAAACTAAACTAAAAAACTAAACTAAACGGATGACGAGGGTTTGGGGTGGAAAAAATTGAAACATTTACCAAATTGGATATTTTCCGTTTTATGAAAATGTAAAAACAAAGGGCAAAAAGTAAAAATAATCACTTCTGGAGTTATTTTCTACAAAGGAGGTCATTAAAATATTGAATGTGTTTGACATGCAGGAAGCATAGTTTATTTTGTTATCAACATAAGGCACTTAATATTATTTCTAATGAAATTCAGCACAGTTTTGATGCATTGGTAAACTCTTGCTCTGGAAGGGTTTATCAAGTTCTGACTGATCACAGCGTGGCTTCTTTCAGACATCCTGACTCTCTAATTTCTCTCAGTAACGAGTTTTGTTCTGTGTAATAAAATATTCATGCTGAAATGGGTTTTAGACTAATTATCTGCAGTCAACATTTGCTTGTGCAGTAATTTTCTGTTAGCTGGTGAGTTGATTAGTGATTCAGTGGTATAAACAGTCCTGTCTGGCTCAGTACCTGCATGTTATCTGATATCTCGGATGGTTGGCTACATGCATCCAACTTAATTCCCATTACTGTTGAGTCCTTGCTGCTGTAAAAGATTTCTGAAGAAAATATAGCAGAAGCAAAGTAATAAAAATAAAGTTTTTCTGCATAACGGGGACATTGGGCGGCTAGGTGGCGTAGCAGTAGAGTTGCTGCCTTACAATGCCAGAGACCCGGGTTCGATCCTAACTATGGGTGCTGTCAGTACAGAATTTGCATGTTGTCACACGTCTGTGACCGCATGGTCACATTTGTGACCGCATGGGTTTTCTCCGGGTGCTCCGGTTTCCTCCCACATTCCAAAGACGTGCATATTTTTAGGTAAATTGGCCGCTGTAAATTGTCCCTAGAGTCTAGGATAGAACAGGTGTACAGGGTGATCATTGGTCGATGTGGACTCAGAGGGCAGAAGAGCCTGTTTCTACACTTTCATTTAACTAAACTAAAATATCTAACCCTTCTACGTTTTTACTTCTTGAAAAGCCTTGTAAACATCCTGTTAACCCTTTATCACAGGACCCACAATACTTTATGTTTTGGTAATACCATCTAATAGCTAGTAGAGCAAAATATGTTGAACAACAGATTTGTTTGTACTCCAGTTAGTATATATTATTGAAGATAGACACAATAAGCTGGAGTAACTCAGCGGGACAGGCAGCATCTCTGGAGAGAAGGAAAGGGTGACGTTTCGGGTCTCGACCATTCTTCAGACTGGTTAGAGGTAAGGGAATCGAGAGATATAGATGGTGATATAGAGATATAGAGAGATAAAGAACAATGAATGAAAGATATGCAAAAAAGTCATGATGATAAAGGAAACAGGCCATTGTAAGCTGTTTGTAGGGTTAAAATGAGAAGCCAGTTAGACTTGGTGGGGGATGGATAGAGAGAGAGAGGGAATGCCTGAAGAGAGAGAAATCAATATTCTTACCACTGGGCTGTAAGCTACCCAAGCGAAATATGAGATGCTGTTCCTCCAATTTGCATTTAGCCTCACTCTGACAATGGAGGAGACCAAGGACAGAAAGGTCTGTGTAGGAATAGGACGGAGAATTAAAGTGTCCAGCGACCGGGAGATCTGGTTGGTTCATGCGGGCTGAGCGAAGGTGTTCCGCGAAACGATCGCCCATTCTGCGTTTAGTCTCGCCGATGTATAAGAATCCACATCTTGAACAACGGATACAATAGATGAGGTTGGAGAAAGTGCAAGTGAACATCTGACTAACCCAAAAGGACTGTCGGGGTCCCTGGACAGAGTTGATGGAGGAGGTATAGCGACAGGTATTGCATCTTCTGCTGTTGCAGGGGATTGTACCTGGGTAGGAGGTGGTTTGGGTGGCAAGGTATGAGTGGATGAGTTAACCAGGGAGTTGCGGAGGGAACGGTCTCTGCGGAGGGAACAGTCTCTGCGGAAGGCGGAAATGGGTGGAGATGGGAAAATGTGGCTAGTGGTGGGATCCTGTTAGAGGTGGCAGAAATTTCGGAGGATTATGTGTTGTATGCAACGACTGATGGGGTGGAAGGTAAGGACTAGGGGGACTCTGTCTCTGTTGCAACTAAGGGGAGGGGGAGCAATGGCGGAGATGCGGGGTACAGAGGAGACACGAGTGAAGGCCTCATCTATGATGGGAGAGGGGAACCCCCGTTCCCTAAAGAAGGAGGACATCTCGGATGTACTCGTATGCAAGACCTCATCTTGGGCGCAGATGCGGCATAGACGGAGGAATTGGGAGTAGGGGATAGAGTCTTTGCAGGAAGCTGGGTGGGAAGCAGTGTAGTCGTGATAGTTATGGAAGTCAGTGGGATTATAATTGATGTTAGTCAATAGTCTATTTCTTGTGATGGAGACTGTGAGATCAAGAAAGGGGAGGGAGGTGTCGGAGATGGTCCAAGTTAATTTGAGTGCAGGATGAAAATTGTTGGTGAACTTGAAATCCATGAGTTCTGCATGGGTTCTATCTGTACAGAGATAAGAGTTCGGTCATAGGGCCAGTGTACGCCTGGAACAGGGATTGTTCAACATACCCTGCAAAGAGGCAGGCGTAGCTGGGGCCCTGGCTGGTGCCCATAGCTACGACGGACTTGGAGGAAGTGGTAGGAGTCAAAGGAGAAGTTGTTGAGGGTGAGGACCAGCTCCGCTAGGTGGAGTAGAGTGTTAGTAGAGGGAAATTGAATGGTTCTGCAGTTGAGGAAGAAATGGAGGGCATTAGGGCCTTCCTTGCGGGGGATGGAGGTGTAGAATGACTGAACGTCCATAATAAAGGGCCTGTCCCACCAGCATGCGACTCCATGTGGTGAGCGCAACCTAACATGGTCGCTTGAGCCGTCCGGCCTCGCGGGGCCGGTCCCACTTCGATTGCCGGAACCGTATGGAGTTGTGCGGAGCTGATCCCGACATCGCGCGGGGCTCCGAAAAACTGACCGTGTTCAAAAATTCCGCGCAGCAACGGCCTGTCGGCGCCGTGCCTCCGTGACCCTCTCACTATGTGCCTCTGTGCCCCTCTCTGTGTGCCTCCGTGTCCCTCTCCGTGTGTCCCTCTCTGTCCTTGCAAACTTACCGCGGACTTCGCTCCAACTTCGCGCCATGCCGCGCCGCTCACCCAACCTCCGCACGGCCCCCGCTGCCGGTTTGGTCGCACTCGCCGCATGCTGGTGGGACCGGCCCTGTACGGAGATCACGCGACCTCCGCTCGGCCCCCGCTGCCGGTTTGGTCGCGCTCACCGCATGGAGTTGCATGCTGGTGGGACAGGCCCTTAAAGATGAGGGAGTGGGGGTTCGTAAAGCGGAAGTCATCAAAGAGATGACGGGCATGTGAGGTGTCTTGGACATAGATCAGTCCAATTAAGAATCATAATATCGCTGCACAACATGATGTCCCTTTCCTCTTTGTGAAATCAGAACGAATAACCAAGCTGAAACAAAACTATTCAGTATAGATCATCCATGGCTTCAGAAGACTGAATCATTAGAGTCTGAATCTCAGATGCAGGTTTAAACATCATTTAAGATTAGCATTAGTTGAAGCACAATGAGTTGTATCTCAGATTCCATAAGAATGTTCAGCTAAGTTTTGCATTGAGCTGAATATCGGACACAATAGACACCGTTAATTTAGATCACATGGATACTCTCTGAGAAAATTGTTCGGCACGTAGACATAGTCATTCAGCATGGAAACGGGCCATAGAAACATAGAAAGTAGGTGCAGGAGGAGGCGATTTGGCCCTTCGAGTCTGTACCACCATTCATTGTGATCATGGCTGATCATCCACAATCAGTAACCCGTACCTGACCTCCCCATATCCCTTGATCCCGCTAGCGCCTAGAGCTCTATCTAACTTGATTCCGCTAGCCCGTAGAGCTCTATCTAACTTGATTCCGTGAGCCCCTTGAGCTCTATCTAACTTGATTCCGCTAGCTCCTAGGTCCTTTGGCTCAACTTGCACTTACAACCAAGATGCCCCATTTATGTGAGCACACCTGCCTCAATTTGGCCCATATCCTGTTAAACATGTCCTATCCATGTACTACTATCTTGTTTTAAAAACATATATATATTATTTTATTTGGACCTCCCCTAAAGTTTTATTTGTTTTTAGATCCTGCCAATATAAGATTTTTTATTTTGGTTGATTGATCATTTCCATGTACATACACAAATTTTCCCCAATATGTGAAGTGCCCTTTAGAAGTCTTTAGCTCAGTTAGTAATGTGGAGATGCTGATAAATAACAGCAGGTGCTGCACATGGAGACTGTTTTATCAGTTTTAAATGAATACGTGCCCTGTGATAAGAGAACAAAATATTTCACTAGCTTGCCCAGTTAGAATGACTACCATTTATTTTGTGGCATGTTTGAGTTAGAATTATACTTATTGAATCTTAGTGATCAGTCTTACAATGCATTTCAATTGATTCTTGTGGGTCAAATATAAATTGAAAAGCCAGCAGGTTTTGGTTGGAAAGACATACCACCTGATAAATGTGTTAATAAATGAAATGGAACACAATTTTTCACATTTGCTCTAACTCGGCTATTTTGTTTCAATATAGAACATTAATGTTTATTTGCTGGTGATGATAATTAAACATTCACATTTTATCAATAGCAGAACTAATAGAATGTATCCCCTTATGGCCTTTGCCATCTAATTAGCTGCAATTCCAGATTATTTATTGGCCATTTAAAACTGGACAGTGGCTATGGAGGAGAGAAGTCATTTAGGTTGTCCAGTCGAATGTGCTGTCTAGACTGTGGCTAAGTATCTTCATTTGGTATCCTCTTGATCAGCTTTCTTCATGTGCTCAGGGTAATGAGATAATCATCTCTGGGGCTATTCCCCGATATAGTAACAACTTTAAACAGCTTCCTTTCTCCCAAATAGGTGGTTATTGTTGCCATCTACACATTTAATCTGCACACACTCTATCAAAAAGAGCTTAATTAGTAAAAAAATAAGGGCAGCTTTGCCACAAAAAGGTGAAGTTGTCGAAAATGTCTGAAGTATGAATAGTGGCCAAGCACTAAGATACCCTGTACTAAGATAACCCAGTGCTTTTGATAGTAAATTACCACAATTTTCCAATCACCATTAAAATGAAATAATTCTTACTGGCCCACTAGCCTAAATTAACATGATTTCCCCTCAGATCCCCTCAACAACAGACTGGTTCCACCAAGATGCAGCTCAGAACGCCACAGGAAATCATTTTTCCCTGTGGCTATCAAACTGTACAACCCTCCCGCTTCTATTGTGGGGAAAACTGGCTCCCTCTCTCCCCCCCCCCCCCCCCCCCCCCCACCCCCCCCCCCAAATCCTGGACTGTCCACTCGTCACTATAATTTCATGTATCATGTATCGTGTGTTTTATGACTGTTGGCAGACCAATTTCCCTCCTGGGATAAATAAAGTTCTATTGTATCGTAGATAGACACAAAATTCTGGTGTAACTCAGCAGGTCAGACAGCATCTCTGGAGAAAATGGATGGATGAAGTCTTGGGTCGGTACCTTTCTTCAGACTTAATTTCCCCTCAAGTGGTTTATGTTATGACACCAACAGGAGCTTTAATTGAGTCTTTACCAACTCAAAAACTTTTTTTGAAATTGTCGCAAAAACTATAGAACCGCTGAACAACTGGATTTTAGATTCAAGCAGAACATTTGAAAGCAAATCATGTCATGAATTTAGCAGTGCTTACTTAGGAAAACCTGAACAGCAAAAGCCTTCAATTAGAATGCAATTTTAATGTGGTGAAATGTAGTTGTGGTGTGTCAGAAATATTGGACAACATTTAAAACTGAGCCTCATGAGATGTTAGGCAAGATTTATTTTTTAAAGGAAGAAACTGCGATGGGAGGGGGGAGGAGGGGGGGGGGGGGGGGGGGTGGCAGGAAGATTCATTGTGGGAATTCCAAAGGGTGAGAAGCCAAGAGGTGAAGCCAGAATTATTTGGAGTAAACCCCTTTATTATTCTTGACCTCCTGGGTGATGAAGGAAAACTGAACAGTTTGAGAGAAAACAGACTGAATGTACTCACTGTGCTTAACCAGATTTTCTGACCATGATATGTTTTAAAATGCGGGAATAAAGGCATGAGTTAAAGCAAAGTCAATAACTAAGTGAGTTAAGATAGCTTTAATTTGAACTAGGCACAGAAGGTGGTGATGAGAGTTTGTTTGAGCAGATGAATAGTTACAGAAATGAAGGCCTTGAGTTTGGAATCCATGGGAGAATCGTTTGTTCCCACCACTCTTCCAGAGGAACTGAAGTAGAAGAAAGTTTGGCTGGGAGGAGAAGGTGGTGAGTGATATAAGCAGGTGGTTAAAGGTGGCTTTAACATCACTTGACATGACTGGGCCAGCAAGGCCACATGAGATGGCAAGATCAATGATGTGGTTTTGACATGGGACAGGAATTGATTGTTAGAGGAACTTTCAAGTAGCCTTCAAAGGGTAGAGGAAGGTGATATTAGGAAATTTACTGTGAATAAAGAAGTCATTTAGTCAGTTGCAGAGACTAGGAAAATATACTTGTGTTGATATAGTACAAGATTTCAAAAATGAGAAAACACATGATTTGAAACAAGATGGATCGGAGAGTGCCAGGTGGAGTGGAGCAACCAAATGCGATTTGGGACAATAAGACAGACTCATCTCTGAAAAGGCAATCACTGAACTATGTTCAAAAATAGTCAAACGGTGAGTGACAGGGTGTTAAAAAAAATTTGCTATTGTCAAGCCAGAATTAGTGGGTGATAAGTTTAAAATGCAAGCCTATTGATTTGTTCACGCATATAAAAAAAATAAATATTTTTTGTAGATAAATGAAGAAAAATGCTTTTTGTTTTTGAATTTGATTCACACACAGATTTTATGTGTCCATTTATTCAAAGGGGTAAAAAAAGCACTAATTTGAATTATTGGAAAATATCTTGGGCAATCAGTATGTGGTGAGGAGTGAAGCTTGTGCGATTTGGATGTGTTGACTGATTTATTTTGCACAGTATTTTACCACTGGGTATGCCTATTGCCAGGGCAGTAAACCATTTACATATAAAGTTGGAAATGTGGATTAATGGTTACAGTAATTCTGAGAATATTCATGATGTTCTTTTAGTTCAGCGTAACTTGATTCTATTTCTTGATAATGACTGCATTGAAGTAACTGCATATGTTTGATGCCCTGGGACATTTTCTAAGACAAATGCTTGTAATAGACAGTGATTAATCTGCATACAGCGGAACAAAATTAAAATCTCTCCCTGCCAACTGAAGGGTTCACAGTTCATAACAGGATTTGTCCTTCACTATTTTTGGAACAGATGATTCATGTACAAGATAATTTTCAATTCACTGAGAAATTCTTAGGCTGTCATTGCTTCTGCATTGTAAACCCCAATTGTCCACCATATGTGAATCAACTTGCTGTTAAACCAACATCTCATGATCAATCGTATCAATTGCCATGATTCTTGATTGCACCTATTCGCGATTTTGTGCATTGTGTTAACTGCTCACAATGGGGTCACCTTTTCCACTGAGGCAAATATTTCTCAGTACACTTACCTGCTTATTTGCAAAATTATGTTAACCCTTTTTCTTTATCCATTTATCTGGACCATTGCTGTTGTAACCCAACATTCATGGAAATTAATTTTGTGCAATGAAAGTTCATTGGCTTCTATTTTCATTCTCCGAAAGTTAACCCCCCAAAGCACTGGCAACATTCAATTTCAGTTAACTGCATTTCAGTCTTATTTGATATTCATAATTCAAAATTATTTGACATATCTGATATTATTCTCTCTTCTCTGTGGTCTACCTGCCTGTCCATGTCCTTTAATGATCAAAATTATGCAACAATATTTCAAAAATAATTTGAAAAGATAAATAACCTAAGTCCCAGTCTTCTGAGTATCCTTCCCAAGATTGTATTTGTATTTTTAGTTACGTGTATTTTGATTAAATTTCAACTACTTCACCTGGATGGTAACTTGGAATGAATTGCCTGCTTGTTCAAAATCAGGCTGATTTGTCCGGATACATGTGGGTTTTATAGTGGAGGATTTGGGGTTATTTAGGGTTGAAAATCCTTCATTACTGTTTCAGTATTGTTAACTGCTTTCTGGAAACAACCATTTCTGTATTTGAAACAGAATTGTGCTTTAATAAAATCACTGCAGGGAAAGAGATTTGTAAAAATGCAGGTGTTCTTAATTGAATTAATTGAAAAAAAATTTTGCTACAGCCAAAAGGAAAGAAATAAAAATGTCAAAAAGATCTATTGTTTCAATAGATGGCCAGGTGTTCTGTGTGTTTTTCTATCGTTCTTGGACTAACTTTGTTTCTATCTTTTAATTTTAATTTCTATTTGTGTTCTTATTTGCCAACATACAGTTGACATTCATCATTTGTCTGCCCAGTTGGAAAATTGATCTTTGCCTCCTGACAAATCATCCCTATTATGCAGTTTGAGTTGCCACAAATTTTAGAGGTTACATTTGGCTCTAACATGCAGGTCATTTATCCGAGCAATTAACAATGATCCAAATTCTGGGCTCTAATGTACTTCCCTCAGAAACATCTTCTTGACTGATGTGGCAGCTAGAATTTTATTTTTAAAAGCAACAGTTTTATTGAGTATTACATGATTCTCATCTAAAATCCAATAGTTTTTACTGTTGAATCTCTTGGGAGCCCATATAATGTATTTTGAAACAACAAAGTAAAGTATGTCATGTTGATTTATACAGCATAATAGGTGGTAGTGCATCACAGACTTTTTAGTAACCACTGAAAGGGGTTAAAGAAGTTTATGAAGAAAATTTACACCTATTGATATATGCTGCCAATTTCTTATTAAATGGTAACTTCATAATTGCACCTGAGGCTCGTTTCATTATTTTGTCCATTATGGATTGTTGGACTCATGGGATGTGGTTCCAAATATGTTATTTTGATAACATCTACTTTTCCATTACAGCAGACATGTTATGCTAACTTCCCCTCATCCATATATTTACCAGATGTTCCACATGTGTCTTCTGAATGTCATGTAATTTTGCTTCATCATCTTCCTTGACACTTTTGGATATCAATTTTACTTACTTTTCTTTGTTTTATCTCTCTTCTAAACGAGTAGGAATTTAAGTGTCCTTTATATATAATTTCTGAGACTTTGGCTATTTTCCCTGTTTTGTTGCTATCAATGAGAGTTCAATTACTGCGCCTCTCTCTGGCTCCTACATTCCCCTTCTATTCCCATTGCTTTAGTCTAGTTTCAGCCTGCTTTCTAGAGACAAACAATTCTGCATTTGAAACAGAATTGTGCTTTAATAAAATGACTGCAGAAAAAGAGATTTTGTAAAAAATGCAGCATGTTCTTAATTGAACTAATTGCACAAAAATGTTGCGACAGCCAAAAGGAAAGAAATAAAAATGTCAAACAGATCTTTCCATATTAAGCCATCATTCTTTTTCTGTTACTCGTTGTTTTATCTGTTGGTATATAATTTCTCAGCTTTTTAGAGTGAGAAAGATTCTGTTGAGTTATGAAATGATGCGCAAAGATTCCAGAAACAATCAATTAGTTAATGGCATAAATCTGTACAGATAGATAAGGAATGGAAGGCGACGATAGATAACTGCACAGGATAATACATACGAGAGCAGCTTACATTGATCAGGTATGTAAGACATCTATTTTCAAGAATAGAAACTGACAAGGATATGGATGATTTCATCAATAATTGTTTATAAGATTCAGGTTGGTATAAATGTATCAATTATGTTTTATGCGCTGAACCTTAAGTGATACATTCAGCAAGTTATAGATTTCAGTAAGTTATGGAGTTTTTTATAAATTATGACTGTTGTTCAAAATAAAGTAAGACAAGTTTTTGGTGATAGAAAGATGACAATCTGTAACCTTGGTAGTTCTATAGAAATTCAAATGTGCTCGTCATTGGATTTGGTGATTTTTCTTTTTAACCTTGTCGTATTGTCACTGAGATGCGGTTGTGAGCAGAAGATGAAAAGATAGAACTACAAAAGAACATATAGTTTCATGAAGAGGGAAACCCATAAAATCAATCTGTAGCAGTCATTTTGGTAAGTGAGATGCTTAAGTGATCAAGGCAGAAGCAACTGAAGGATAGTGTGCTGAGGTTACACTTGCTAACTGCTATACATCTCTGTGTCAACAAACAAAGATGAGGAGGTAAATAGGAAGGAGACAAAGACAATATTGCAATTTTCTACTTGACATGGCTCCTTATAAGTTAAGAGTGAGCCAAAATAAATGTCAATATACGACAGCTTCAAACGTAAGTGGAGAGGAGCTGCTGGAAAAGTTGTAATGCCAAATACTGGTTTGTATTTGAATCTGAAAGCACAGTACTTGAATTCCAACAAATGTTGAATTTGGGAAATTAAACCAGGACAGGGCCTCACAATGAATAGAAACATAGAAAGTAGGTGCAGCAGTAGGCCATTCGGCCCTTCAAGCCTGCACAGCCATTCAATATGATCATGGCTGATATCCAATCTCAGTACCTGCCTTCTCTCCATACCCCCAATCCCTCTAGTCACAAGGGCCACATCTAACACCCTCTTAAACATAGTCAATGAACTGGCCTCAACTACCTTCTGTGGCAGAGAATTCCAGGGACTCACCACTCTGTGTGAAAAATGTTTTTCTCATCTCGGTCCTAAAAGATTTCACCCTTATCCTTAAACTGTAACCCCTTGTTCTGGACTTCCACAACATCGGTAACAATCTTCCTGCACCTAGCCTGTCCAACCCCTTAAGAATTTTGTAAGTTTGTAATGACTGGATCATTCAATTCTTTAAAATAATGCTCATAGCATTGTTTTATAAATTAAATAATATTACTATACTGGCAAATGCACTTAAAATGTAAAATACTTAACTTTTTCTTGAAATTGGTCAGGAATAAATCAAGTTTGACTGACCTGATGGTTTTAAGAAAATATGTTTAATTACCTTGTGATTGCCCTTGTGTTAAATATAGGAAATTAAAATAATTCATGTTGTTTTTAGTATTTCAAAGCACAATATCTGTAGATAAACCTGGTTGTTCAGTGCATAATGCAGTTGATGTATGCCGGCTTAGCTGATAGGTTATATCAACATTTACAAACAAAAAAATGGTACATACATTCCCAGAAACAAACTCTCATAAGTTAACAATTGTCCAACAAGAGAATACATTATAATAACAAAATATCCATTACTTTGATCTATGTACTTCATGCTTTTCTTCTTTGAAAGCTCCAGGGCATTTGCATTTACTGATTACTAAAAATTTCACTCTGTGATTCCTGAAGCATTAACATGCACAGGAAACTGATTTGTGGCTTGCTTAAATTTAGCAGCACTCATGTCACCAGGACAAGTACAAGCAGGCAATCATTACAACAAGAGGTTCATCATCTGCTTTCATTTTACTGGATCTGGAGACAAATCATGTTTGGTCACTAATTTATTGAATATCCCTCTACTGCTTCACAATCAACTGATTTTTGCTTGCCCAAAGCAGCCTTATTCCATGATGGACTTTGAAACTAGAAAACCAGCTATCAGAAAACGCATGGTTCAGTAAGAAAAATCTTTGGCCTTTTCAATGAGTGTTGACCCAGACACTGGGGCATCATTGGAACACCTCACGCTTATCTACATTAAACGCTATGAACCATTCCTGAGCCGACTAGCCCAACTGATCAAAATCCAGTTGTAATTTTTAATAATCTATGTAATTTTTGCTATCTATGATACCATCCACTTTCGTGCCATCTACGGGGTGGAAGGTTGCAACCTTCACGTGATCCACCCTGTTTCGACTAATGCAATCAACTCGACGTGCACAAACGGAAGATCAAATACAACAAGTTGATCAACAACTTTAGGCTGTGCACGCCACACGAAAGAAGAAGTGCCATCTACAAACCTATTAATCATGCCTTCTACATTCTCATCCAAATCATTGATGTAAACTACAAACAGCAATGAGTCCGGCAACGATCCTCGTGGCACAGCACTAGTCACAAGCCTCCAGTTCAAAAAACAACTTTCCAACATCACCCTCTGCTACCTTCCATTAAAGCAATTCTCCGTGCAGTTTGCTTGTTCTCCCTGTCTCCCATGTGATCTAATCTTACCAGCCAGTCTACCATACAGAACCTTATCAAATGCCTTGTTGAAGTCCAAATCGACAATGTCTACGGCTTTGCCCTCATCAACTATTTTGGTTACTTTTTCAATAAACGTTATCTGAATCATAAGATCCAACCTCCCACATACAAAACCATGATGACTATCCCTCGTCAGCCCCTGTCTATCCAAATGCAAATGCATATAATCGCTCAGAATCCTCTCCAGTAACTTGCCTACTACAGATGTTATGCTCGCTGGTCTATAGTTCTCAGGCTTTTCCTCTCAGCCCATTTTAAATAGAGGCACAACATTATGGTTGCATCACGTTGCACAGACACATCTGCACTTTAGTCTGTTTTGACTTTTACTGTTCTAATGTTCTTATTACAAACCTTGTTCTCGGGGTATCTAAACCTAAATTTTATTAGTCGTTTAAGTTATGACATCGGATGGAAGTTGCAAACCAATTCTCGTTGCACTTATGTGTAATGACAATAAAAGATATTATTATTATTATTATTATTAGCTACTCTCCAGTCTTTTGTCACCTCACCCTTGTCTGATAATCCAAAAACTCAGCGAGGGTACCTGCAATTTCTTCTCCAGCTTCCAAAAGTCTCCTGGGTAATATTTTATGCTTTCACTTCAATATTCTGGATACATTCTTGTATTTTTTACTTAGCAACCACTGACCCATGTTGTGTAAAATAAAGTATTGAACATTCAAGTAAAGAAATGAAGATTTGGATTTATGTTACATCACCAGGAAACCAATGCCAATGTGTGTCCATCAAGGTCCCACAACTGCGAGTTATTATAACCATCTCATTTATTTTAGTAATGTCAGCTGAGATGAGTGTTGCTTTACACACCAAGGAGAACCTCAATGCTATTTTCTTGTGATACCTTGGATCATTTAAATCAACCCAGGTGTGCAAATTAAATGGTCTAAGCAATACATTGATCTGAATGGCAATTGTTGAGGGTGACGTTTTTCCAGTTTCCTACATGAAGCTACAGCTCGTAAATAAAGGGGAAAAACAAATAACTGCAGGTGCTGTTTACAGAAAAACATGTAAAGTGCTGGAGTAATTCAGCGGGTCAGGCAGCATCTCTGGAGAACACGAATGAGTGACATTTTAGGTCGGAGGCTGAAGAAACGTAGTGACTGGAAACATCACCTATCCATGTTCTCCAGAGATGGGGTCTGATTTGCTGAGCTACTCCAGCACATTGTGTTGTCTTTTATCGCTCTTTAATAAAGTTTGCTCCATCCTTAAGAAGGATTTATGGATTTCTATGTTAACCCTGTCAAGGAAGTGACGTACTTCAGCTGTAAATCAGCCTTCACCTTCAATGTGATTCCACCACCATTCACATATTCTCTTCCCACCCCTTTCCGCTTTCTGCAGAGACTGCACCCTCTGCAAATCATTGGTTCACTCATTCCTTCTCGCCGATTCCACCCATAACCCAGGTACTTTCAACTTGCAACTGCAGGAGATGTAACACCTATCTCTATTCTTCCCTCCCTCACATCCATCCTGAGACCCCAGCAGTCCTACCAGGTGAGACAGACGTTCATGTGCACCTCCTGTAACCTCATCTGCTTGATTCAGTGCTTCCCGATGTGGCCTCCTTTACATCAGGAAGACCAATTGTAGACTATGCGACTGTTTCGTTGAACACTGGCTTACCGTTCACCAGGGCCTGCTGGATCTCCCTGTTGCTAACCATTTTCACTTCCCATTCCCGCACTGACCTTTCTGTGCTGGGCCTCCTCCATTGCCATAGTGGACACATGCAAACTGGAGGAATCGCACCTCGTATTCTGCTTGGGTAGCTTACAACCTGACGGTATGAATATTTAATTCATAAAGAAGGGTTTTTTCGACCCGAAGGGGTTTCGATTTTCGTTATAGAGGCAGAAGTTTGTCACGAAAATACTATCGTGCTGTGCAGGCGAGTGCTTCCCTGTATTCGGGAAGAAGGAGACCACCACGCTCATACGGAGAGGTATTAAAGACTTATATCCTTAAAGAAACTGTGGATGACTCTCCAGTTGGAGGGAGATTGCAAAAATTTTATAATGCCTGGCTTAACATTACTTCTGATTGATATGTATTACAAGCAGTTTCGGGAGCCATTATTATTTTTAAAGAAGGGGTTAATCCTCCTGTACAGAATAAACCTGCTTATGATTATGTGTTTTCTGTGCAGAGGAAAGAATGGAGATTAATGTGGAAATTGACAAATTATTGGAAAAGGCGTAATTGAAAAGACTTATGAACATAAGCATCAATTTGTCTCTAATATATTTCGAAGAGATAAAAAAGATGGTGGTTGCAGAATTATTCTGGACCTTACAGATCTAAATAAGTTTGTAGAATACAAACATTTTAAGATGGAGACATTCAGTACTGCAAAATATCTTATTCTCAGCAGGGTGTTATATGACTAAGATTGATTTGAAGGATGCTATTATTCTGTAGCAATTCATCAATTCTTCAGGAGGTACTTAAAATTTAATTGGCTGGGGGGGACAATTATGGCAGTTTAAAGCTTTACCAAATGGATTGAGTTCGGCTCCTAGACTCTTTACAAAACTGTCTTTGAAACCAGTTTTAGCCCAATTAAGAGCACAGAAACACATTGTTATGGCTTATCTGGATGATATTCTGATCATTAATTATGCTCAAGAGTCAGCTGAGCACTCAGTTTCAGTTACTAAAGCTTTGTTTGAAAAGCTAGGGTTCTTGATTCATCCAATTAAGTCCCGAGCTTGCAGCCAGCACAAACAATTAACTTTTTGGGGTTTGTAATTAACTCAGTGACTATGTTAGTTACTTTGCCAACAGAGAAGGCCAATGACATTTTGATGACTTGTAATTACCTCATTCACAAACCTTATCCCTCCATCCGAGAAGTGGCGAAAACCATTGGTAAACTGGTAGCAGCATTTCCGGCAGTGGAATTTGGTCCATTACATTATCAAAATCTTCAAAAGGGACAAAATAAGGGCTCTTAAAGAGAAGGCAGGTCACTTTGACAGGCCTATGCAATTAACAAAAGAAGCCGTGTTGGAATTACAATGGTGGGTTGAAAATGTCCCACAAGCTGCTAAGAATATCATGATTGAACAGCTGAAATGGTTTTACTAACGGATGCTAGTGCTCTCGGATGGGGGGGCTTACAGATTCGTCCTCAGTTGTGGGAGGGTAGATGGTAAAAGCTCAAGAAGAAGCGTTTCTTCAAGCTTATGGTATTAACTATTTGGAGTTATTGGGTGCTTTTTATGGACTTAAAGCATATTGTTGTGCTAAACAAGGTCTACATGTGTTAATACAGTTAGACAATAAAACGGCTGTTGCATACATTAATCACATGGGGGGAGTTAGATCAGTATCATGTGATTGTCTGGTCAATGAGATATGGCAATGGTGTATTGGTCGCCAAATATGGATTTTCAGCAAAGCTACATTCCAGGTAAGGACAATGTGGTAGCAGATGAAAGGTCAGGATTTTTAAAGATAATACGGAATGGATGCTTAAGCCAGCAATATTTAAGAATATTGTGAACCGATTTGGGTTGCCAGAAATTGATTTGTTTGATCTAGGCTTAATCATCAATTGCCTTTACTTATGTGTCTTGGGAACACGATCCAGATGCAGTAGCAGTAGATGCTTTTTCATTACACTGGGGAAAGATGTTCTTTTATGCTTTTCCACCATTTGCTTTGATTCAGAGATGCCTGAAGAAGATAGAACAAGATTCTGCTTTGGATTGTTGGTAGTTCCAAATTGGCCAACTCAACCTTGGTTCCCAGTAATGCTGAATATGATTAAGAACCATATATGTCGATTCCTAACTGTAGTGTTATCTTGACTAATCCGGTAACTAAAGAAATTTACCCATTGTATGCATATATGAATTTATTAATCTGCAGGTTTTGACCAGACCACTACAGGAGCTGGGATTGTCGGACAAAACTATGGAAGGTTATAGTCGCATCATGGCGAGATAGCACACAAAAGCAATATATGACACATATTAAGAAATGGGAAGACTTTTGCACACAGTCAAATATTTCTTATGATACTGTAAATATTGCAAATGTTTTGGAATTCCTTGCCAATTTGCATTTTGAGCAACATTTAAGTTACAGTGCCATTAACACTGCACGCAGTGCCTTGTAGTCCTATTTAGGACTTATGACTGATCAGAGATCAATGGGTCGCATCCATTAATATCTGATTCATGAAAGGAATCTTTAATATTAATCCACCAAACCAAGATACACAGAGATTTGGGATGTGAGCATTGTACTTACGCTACTTAGACCAATGGACTCAAATTGGAAGGGGTTGACATTGAAAGATTGACATTGAAATTAATTTATGTTAATGTCACTGGTCTCAGCTCAAAGAGTGCAAACTTTACAAATGTTGCGTTTAGACTGTCATGCATGTGACTACAGATAATGTTGTGTTCTCATGTTTTCGATCTGATCAAAACAAGCAGACCAGGGAGATCTGGAACAAAGGTAACCTTTCAAGCTTATCATATTGATCCTACTTTGTGTGTGGTTAAACATTTGAACCAATATATTAAAGTTACTGACATCCTTCGAGGAAATGAAAAAACGTTAATGGTTACGCGCAAAAAAAACCACACACAAAGCTTCAGTTCAAACTATCTCAAAATGGTTTGAAACAGGTGTTGGTTTAGCGGGAGTAGACACTGATGTGTTCAAAATCTCACTCCACCAGGGCGGCAGCTACGTCGTCGCGGCGAAGGGGGCGGGACGTACCTCTCGAGCATATTTTAAAAGTCGCAGGGTGGAGTAAAAGAAGAAACTTTTTCAAAGTTCTACAATAACCTGTTCACACTATGACAAGCTTTTGGACACGCGGTGTTGGGAGCACTATAATCACCTGCTTTGTTTACTATTAATTGCTATAATCAGTGGTGTAGTCACTTCTATCTTTTATCGTTGTAATCGTTTCCCCTCAGATATAAGGAGGGTTATTATTATGGTCTTTAAACCGTTTAAAAAAAGTTAATTGTGAAATGATCTAACATTAGTCTTGTAAATGAAAACTTTACAAGCTCTTAAGTGTACAACATCTTTTAATGATAGCACTGGGTATTACATAACACCTTCAAGCACCGGCTACATTTTTTTACTGAGGGAAGGCGTTATGATTGATGTTAACTGGGCGGGGTTAATGGGAGTGAGGGTAACTATATTATTGGTTGCATATAAACATCTACATCCTTCCCCTTAGAAATCAAAAAAAACAGATTGTTGTCACGACAACCGAATTAAACAGCAGAATTAAACGAAATCGCCGTTAGCGAACAGGCGGCTTACTGCCTGCCGAGCGCGTACGGATGTCTCCCCTCCCCCGAAAGAGCAGAAGAAGCAGGAGGACGCAAGGCAGCCCGGGGAACCAGGGAAGGGCATTGGGGTGGGAGAAACAGGAGAGGGAAGAACCGCGATCAGCAACAGGGGACCCGCGCAGAGGGGAACCAGGCGCCCGCGACGGGGACCGAGGCATGCAGGGAACACCAGCTGGGGCGGCAGCCGGCTGCTGATAGGAGAGTGGAGGGGCAGTAGGCCCAGGGGGCGGCGGCTGTGGCCTCATTAACCGCAAGCAGGTGTTGTCGGCTTTCTTCGGTAGATGGAACCCTCACAGGTCGACCAGATACGAACGAGGTGAGTCGGCCACCCCAACCACGGTGGCCAGACGGTGGTGCCCACTGGCGGTCTGCAAACGAACAACCTGTCGGGCAACAGAGGATCGAGTGGTCTGCACGACCGATCGTGGGAACGCCGCTGGCTGTCATGTTTTCTTGTAATTCGCCTTGCACGGAGGCGGGCTCCAGCACCCGAGGTTTCAGCTGGCGCTGGGCAATCGGTGACGGTGGATCTGGTAGTTCTGGACATCAGACGCTGAGCAGGTGACCCCATGGCCGGATCCCTGGAAACATTCATGAGGTTCAGGAGATCCAAATACAATCAGAATTGGATAGTCGCGCCTGTTCCATCAGAAGCTTGGCGCTGCGGACGGCCGTTCTGCTAGGCCGTTGCTCTGGGGTACTCTGGGCTGCTGGTGAAATGCACGAAGTTCCACTTGTCGGCAAGCTTTTGAATTCTCGGCTTTGTAACTGCCTGCCGTTGTCAGTCTGCAGCCTGACCGGGTCCCAAAAGTGGAGAAGTGTTTCCGCAGCTTGCGGATCACCATCTCCGACGTGAGGGATGTCAGCCAAATCCTACTTCGAACCAGTTGGAGTACGAGTCGACCAGGACAAGGTAGTGGTTACACGCCACTCGAATATGTCGGCAGCAGCGAGGACCAGGCAAAGCAGGGGCGGGCTGTTGCAGCCAGGGGCTGTCGCTGCTGGTGCGGCGCAAGGACTGTTGCACGTGGAGCAGGCAGAAACTCTGTCTCGGATATATCTGGCCATTCCAGGCCAATAGAATTGGCACTGAGCGTGGGCAAGCGTATGCATCGACCCAGGGTGTCCGCTGTGGGCCTGCACAAAAGTAAAAGGTCAAACAGGAGGACGGGACCACAACTTTATGTCCCTTGACGATAACGCCATCTGGAGCACCAGTTCGTCGCGGACCAGGAAGAAAGGCTGTGCTTCAGATGGCGCGGCGGAGCGCTTTGTTGGCCACCTGCTTTATCACCGATGCAAGCTGCTGCAAGGCCGGATCGGCAGCGGTGTGCTCGGCCGAAAACCTGTAGCTGCTTGGTGGATTAAAAAAGTTAACGCCCCAAGTACGAGCAAGTCCTCTGTTTCGTAGGGGGTGGCGAGCGCAGGAGGTACGCGGGGCTCGCGACAGGGTGTCCGCAATGTGCATCTCGGTGCCCTTCTTGTAGATTATATCAAAGTCGAAGCGCTGGAGCTGCAGCATCATACGCTGCAGCCTGGCAGGGGCAGCGTGAATCGGCTTGTTCTGGATTGTCACCAGTGGCTGGTGGTCGGTTTCGACCGTAAAAATCTGCTGCCGGAACAGGAAGTCTCTGAACTTGGAGCATGCGAACACCACCGCGAGCAGCTCTTTCTCGATCTGAGCGTACGCTGCTCGGTGTCCCCGTCATGGTGCGGGAGGCATTAGGAGACGGGATGCAGCGATCCATCGACAGGACTGAAGGCAGGCCGCACCCAGACCGAACTTGGAAGCGTCACAGGTGACGGTGATGGGGCACCACGTCGAAGAACCGCAAGTCGGAGTGCTAATCAGTTTCGACTTGAGGCGGTCCAAAGGCTGCTGGTGATATGGGAGCCAGGCCCAGGCGGATATCCTTTTTTGTCAGCTGCCGCAGGGGAGCACTCAGCTCACTGAGGTTTGGTATAAACTTGCCAAGGTAGTTCACCATGCCCAAGAATCGTTGCAGACCTGGCACGTCGGTGGGGGCTGCCATTTCGGAGATGGCAGCGGCCTTCAAGGGGTCGGGCTTTAGTCCGTTAGGGGTGAAAACATGTCCAACATACGAGACCTCTGAGACACGAAACCGGCACTTCTTGGATTCAGCTTCAGGTTCGCTGTCGCGCGCGCGATCCAGGACGCGGCGGAGGTTCAGGTCGTTGCTCGGCAAGGTCCTTCCCGTAAACAGGATATCATCACGATGATTGCACATGGCAGTGGTGCGCGAATAATTGCCTCCATCGTCTGCTTTGAACACTCGCTAGCAGAATTGATGCCGAATGGCATTCGCAGGAACTTGAATCTGCGAAACGGTGTTGGCGAAGGTCGTCAGGTCAGAAGACGCTTTGTCCAACGGGACTGCCAAAACGAGTCTTAGCGTCTACGGACCGAAAAGATGGTGGCTTGGCCCGACCTTTGCCGCACATCCTCAACAGGACCGCATGGGGTAGTGTGGTCGCCTGATGGCAAGGTTTAGTCCTTCGGGTTGATACACACGCGTATCTCGTTCTTGTCTTTCTTAATCGTGGCAACCATGGTGAGACCCAATCGGTGGGCTCGCTAACTGCTACTAGCACCCCCTTTTCGACCATCTCGTTGAGCATCGCCTCGACCTTGTCCTTCATGGCGTGAGACAACCCTGTGAGGTGCGCGGACACGGGTTGTATATTTGGTCAATGGAAATATGGTATGACACTGGTAGCTTCCCCAGGTCATCGTCGAACAGGTCCTGGTATTCAGCAACCGGTCAAACGAAAGTTGCACTGTGGACCGTGCGGTCAAATGAGGACCAGGCCAAGATCCTGGCACGCACGGTTGCCCACAGGGGTTACACAGTCAGAGTTCAAAACATAGAAAAACCCGGTTTCTTGTGGCCTTTTGCAGCACGCAAGTTAAAGTGGCCTCCCCGCAGGCCTTAGAATCTCTCCACCATAGGCGTGCAGGGTAGCATCGTCAACAACCAGAGGCTCATTACTCCTTATCTTGTTGAAAAGATTCATGGACAAAACATTGACTCTCGCGCCAGTATCTAATTTGGCCAGAGAAGGTTACGCCATTGACAGTCACAGGTACGGAGGGATCATTGCGTGTGGGCGGGTGTCTGTAGGAGGGTAAAACACATGAGAGTCCTCGGCAGAAGTAATTGGCTCCGCCACCATTGCACCCAACTAAATTGGGCTGTGAGTCGAAACAGAGATCAGATTGGGCCAGCATGTTTAGACTGGGACTGGAAGGCTTGTGCCTGGGCTCCACGGGAACGAGAGTAAGCGACAGGAGGTGAGAAATGGTTCAGCTTTTTACAAAAGTTACAGGTTTTACCAGAGGCGGGACACGTCGACAGTCTATGGTGCATGTAGTTACAGTTGGGCATCTTTTTCGGGGCACATCGCCAGGTCCAGGGCGGGCACGCGGCAGAAAAACATTGTTTCCCACCCGAGGCTGTGGCTCCTAAACCCAGCCAGGTTGACAGATTTATTGCCCCAAATCCCGGTGGTCCTCTTGCAAAAACAACGACCTCAGACAATCTGCAGGGCATGCATAGCTTTGTCCAATGTTAGATCCGGATCCCTCAAAAAGCTCACATCGCAGCTTCTGGTCACGCATGCCAGTTACTAAAATGGTCTCTAGTGACTGGTCTGTCATGTCGCCAAACGGCACCGCTGGGCGAGGATACCGCAAAATCAGCAATAAAACATTCAACAGGTTCATCAGGGCAACTGTCTTCCTCGTAAAGAACCGTGCCCTCTCTAGAATGCGGTTCGAGGGCAGGTCACAAATCTCCCTGAACTTACGTAGGAGGCAAGCGGGGTCGTCAGCAGACTCTGCAGGAGTAATCACCGCACCATCGACGCCCAGGGACCGCTGGAGCGTAGGTGAAAGTTCTGGCTCTCTTCATGGCATCAGGTCCGACAAGGTTGAGGTGGAGGAAGCTTTAAGGGAGTCAGGATCAGCGCGGTGTGCGACGTTGACAAAGTGTGTGAAATCAAATTCAAACGTGGCCCAGCGCTCAGAGATGTCAGCATCAAAGACAAGCTGCTCGGGCTTTCTGCAAGAGGACGCCATGGCCAGAGAGATCAAAGCACAAAAAACACAAATCAAAAAAAAAGAAATAAAAACCGATAACAGGAGACGCAAGTATCTTCCAGCTTCGACACCATGTAATGAAAACTTTACAAGCTCTTAAGTGTGCAACATCTTTTAATGATAGCACTGGGTATTACACACACCTTCAAGCACCGGCTACATTTTCCTACTGAGGGGAAGGCGTTATGATTGATGTTAACTGGGCGGGGTTAATGGAGTGAGGTAACTATATTATTGGTTGCTATATAAGCCATCTACAAGTCTGGTTTCTCATGTATGTATTTACTTAGCCGGACTGTCGTACGGATTAAATTCTACGACATAAAAAACACAGAAAGCTTTAAAATCTTCACGTAGTCACTCACGTGACTCCGAAGTAAATAGTAAGATTAAACGAGAACTTACCATTTGAAGTTTGATCGTTATTTTATGAGGAGTTACGATGAGGGGATTCGTGAAGATTTTAAAGACTGCTTGGGTCCTTGGATGGAGTCAAGGGGGGAGGTAGAGCGACAAGTGTAGCATTTCCTGCGGTTGCAAGGGAAAGTACCAGGGGAGAGGGTGGGAAGGGAAGAATTGACCAAGAAGTTATGGAGGGAGCGATCTTTGCGGAAAGCTGAAAGGGGAGGAGATGGGAAGATGTGGCCAGTGGTGAGGTCCCGTTGGAGGTGGCGAAAATATCGGAGGATAATCTGTTGTATGTGATGGCTGGTGGGGTGGAAGGTGAGGACAAGGGGGACTCTGCCCTTGTTACGAGTGGAGGGATGGGGAGTGAGAGTGGAGCTATGGGACATAGAGGAAACCCCGGTGAGAGCCTCATCTATAGTCGAAGAGGGGAACCCCTGTTCCCTAAAGAATGAGATTTTAAATATTAACCTTAAATATTAACCAGTTTCAATGTCTTGCTCTTATCCTCATCACTTTTTTTCTCTTTGCTCTTTTTCCAAGCCTTGCTTAACTGCTTCTCTACCGCACGCCACCACACCATTCCCACCCCGAGTCAAAATATTCACAACTTACCTAATTTCCAATTAAATAATTGTAATTGCTGATAGAGCTCCAAGATACTGAACCGTGCAAAGTTTCGCTGTCACCATGACTTGCATTCTGTCACACTCCTTAAGTTCAATGAAAATGTTTATCCATAGCCTGGATTTCAGGGTTTCAGCTACAGGGAGAAGTTGGATAAACTTGGATTGTTTTCTCTGAAACGTCGGTTGAAGGGGGACTTAATAGAGGTGTATAAAATGATGAGAGGTATAAATAGGATAGACAGTCAGAACCTTCCTTGTAGGGTGGAATGTCCGATATTCGTGGGCAAAGCTGTAAGGTGAGAGGGGGAAATTTTAATGCGGATTTGCAGGGCAAATCTTTTACACGGGAAGTGGTGGGGACCTGGAACGCATTGCCAGAGGTGGCTGGAGGCAAATATGATAGTGGTGTTTAAAAGGCTTTCAGATAGGTACGTGGAAGTGCAAGGAATAGAAGGATATGGATCACGTACAGGCAGATGAGATCAGTTCAATTTACCATCGTATTTGACACAAATGGCACATCGAGCACCAAGGCACATTCCTTATATGTCAATACTTGCCAATAAACCTATTCATTCATTCAATATTGAAGGCCAAAGGGCCCATTCCTGTGTTGTTGTGTTCTATTCTATGTTCTTTGTTCATTTGTTACATTGATCATCACTGAAAGAGTGGTGGAAGGCCCTTGCCACATTTAAACAGTACTTGAACAACATTTTAAGACCCATCACCTGCAAGGCCACGGGCCATAAGATGGCAAGAAGGATTTATGTAGCAGCCACTTTTGGCTGGCATGAACACAGTGGAGTTCTTTTATGCTATTACTCTATTTGATCTTATGAAGTTGATTGATTAAATGAAACAGTAGAATTCAGGCTGATTTCTTTTTTGACCCAATAGATATTTCATCTGTTTATTCTGATGGAAACATGATTTTGAGCTTTCTCTGGCGGTGAATGAGAAACGGCCATAAATCATGTACATTTGACTTTTCCTCTCCTGAAGTTTAATTGTGGAGAATTCAAATACAGGCCAAATAACTTTCAGAGACGATATTAAATTGGCTGCAGTAATGCAATAAATTGATGCCAGGTTAAGATTAGTTGAGTTTGCAGTTCAAGATAGGAACAAACAGCATTAGCGTGGATTCCTGGTCTAATAACTAAGCATTTGTCCCAACTGCACAGTATGCTCATGTGAATGTTTGCAAATCCATTAGGTTTAACAATATCGTCCCCTGCATTCTGATCACATCTCTATCATAGCTGGACTCTCATTAAAATGTTCATTTGGACAAGGTACTACAGGCTGGCTAATGGCTGTGGAAACACAATTCCACTTCAGGGGAGACCACAGAAAAATATTTTGGTGGACGACAATCAACACATTAGTAACTTGTTCATGTAATTGTGATATTAATGCTGCAGGTAATAACGAATCCTAGTTGTATGTAGGTTTACGCCAAATTTTGCAGATGTTGTCTACCAAGGAAAACAGTGAATTGTAGAAACTAATAAAATTCCTTTTGATTTGTGCTTATGTTTATAAAGCACCAAAGGTTGTCTCCAGAAATACTGTAGCCACACCTTCAGCTAAGCTTTGGCATTGCACCTTACAACAATAGTATTTTACAATTTTATCATTCAACATTTTTCTTTTGAAAATCATCAGCCAACGTTTGGTTGCAATGCTGATGCCCGTGTACGAAGATAATTCACAAATAAAGCAAGGCTTTTTTTCAGGAAAAAACAATATTTTCATGAAGTAACTTACGAAGAAGCTGATTCATTTCCAGTGTTTAATAACGTTGCCCTGCATTAGTAGGCGTAACTTGTCAATTTTATGATAAATTGATAGTTGCCTTAGAAAATTCTTTACTTGATATTGTTTAAACGTTAGTAAAAAGAGGTTCCACCTGAGCATCATTAGGTCTAATCATTAGCATCAGATTATTAGCAGAGAGGTTGCTTTTGGTTTTCTGCAGAGGATAGTTTTTGTTTGATATGTCCAGAGAACAAAACATTGTTATTTAACCTGTGCTTTTTTTTGTTTTAATTTCATATCCAAGTTTAAAATAAAATGATTTGACCACAATCCCTGGTTAACTATTCTCCTCATCCTTATGGATTCTTCAGAAGCATCCAACAAAGTTAACCACATCATCCTCTGCTAACATCTTTTTTCTTTGTACACAATGTGGATATTATCCTTGCCTGGTTCCATTGACGCACCAGATTGCTGCCAGATAATCTGTAGCAATGGCCACTCTTCCCCTAAAGAAAAGTCCCCCATGGATTTGGCCTTCACCTTCAGTTCACATCTGTGCTTTGTCATCTGATGATTAAGTTTGTAACCAGATAACAATCTGGTCCATATGAAGTAGATGGACCTCCAGCCAAGCCATTGCAATACAGCAACAACCTTGCTATCTAACTAATAATGTGAAAAATTATCCAGGTATATCCCACTCGCTAATCCAATCCAGCTAATTAACACCCAATCAGTCTTCTCTCGGTCATCAACAAAGTGAGTGAATATATCGTCAACTGCCAACCAGAAAAAAACATTATCATGGTTACTCTTCATATCCTGTTAGCCAGCCAATCTTCAATCTGTGCCAATACTTATAGTTTATATCATGAACTTCCATGTTCCACATTAACCTCTGATGAAGCACCTCAAAGGTTTAAATGATGTTTGCATTATTGAAACAAGATGAACCTACCAAACCAAAATAGTGCTATTGTGGCCATGCACACAATTACATTACAGTCATATTGCTAATACCCATGTTAACTGATTTCCTTGTGTGAATGTTGATCTATCCCAAAATTGCTCCCTAACTTTTTTTTAAATTATATTTTATGAGCCTATGTGCTTGCCACATCATCATGCAGATTTTATCAGATTTTGCCGGATTTTATGCAGAACTTTGAATGTCATCTGGGGGGTTACACAAAAAGCTGGAGAAACTCAGCGGGTGCAGCAGCATCTAAGGAGTGAAGGAGATAGGCGACGTTTCAGGTCGAGACCCTTCTTCAGATGTTGCTGCACCCGCTGAGTTTCTCCAAC